>JAJOOE010000488.1:0-53873 GCA_036250405.1 Solanum raphanifolium | reverse complement strand
TATTTTTTTTTTTATTATGAAATGTTTTCTTGGTAAAGAAAGTTTTAAATTCCTTATGGTTTTAGTGTCTATGCGATGAATGAATGCTAAGAGGCTTGTATTAGACCTCTTCGAGGTCGAGTACGCCGGTTACGACTAGGGGGTGCTCTTAGGTCGTGACACTTGAGAACATATAGAGGATGAGAATATAAAGGAGAAGGCCTAAGAGTCAAAGAGGGCGAGAATGCGTGGGGGTGACTTTTCTCATTCTAGGTAGGATAGACATGGACATTCTCAGTTTTGACAGAAGTTCTCCGGTCAAAATTCTTCAAATGTTTTGGCTCCAAAGTTCAACAAAGATAGGGTGTCTAACCCTAAGTCTCAAGGAGGTGGTGGTAGTGGATCTTTTATTCCCTCTTGCCAAAAGTGTGGCAAAAGTCACTCAAGAAAATGCTTAGCCGGTACAGATATTTACTATGGTTGTGGGAAGAGTGGTCATAAGGTAAGGGATTATCTCGTGTAATCTGGCAAGGTTAAGGATGGCCATCAGACTCAGCCTAATAGTTCTAGTTTGGGTGGTGCTCTTCGTCAGATTAGGTTCCATGCTCTTCAGACTCGATATGATCATGAGGGTTCTCTAGATGTTGTGACATATATGTTGAAAGTTTTTCATTTTGATGTATATGCTTTACTTGATCCACGTGCTACGTTATATTTTGTGACTCCTTATGTGTCTATGAGATTCGATGTCGTTCCCAAAATTCTTTTAGAAACTTTTTTAGTCTCTACACATATTTATGACTCTATTGTTGCTAAATGAGTCTGTAGAAATTGTCTAGTTTTAGTTTCTCAAAGAGTCACTCATGTTGATCTTGTAGAGCTTGATATGTTAGATTTCAATGTCATTCTTGAGATAGATTGACTTCATTTTTGTTATGCTTCCATATATTGTAGGATCCGATTGGTCACATTCCAAATTTCGAACGAACCTATCTTAAAATGGAAAGAGAGAAATTCTGCGCCTAAGGTTCAGTTCATATCTTGCCTAGAGGCTAGAA
Source organism: Solanum raphanifolium (assembly GCA_036250405.1). Taxonomy (NCBI): domain Eukaryota; kingdom Viridiplantae; phylum Streptophyta; class Magnoliopsida; order Solanales; family Solanaceae; genus Solanum; species Solanum raphanifolium. The sequence goes on along the minus strand of JAJOOE010000488.1, from coordinate 52,836 downwards.
AAAGTATTTCTAAAGGTTGTATCCATCACCTTGTTCGGGTTAGGTATACAAAATCTTAAACCCCTACTCTTGAGTCAGTTGCGATTGTAAATAAGTTTCCATAAGTATTTCCCGATGATCTTTTTGGTGTTCCTACCGAAAGGGAAATAGACTTTGGTATTGACCTATTCCTAGATACACAACCTATCTTTGTTCCTCCTTATAATATGGCTCCGTCAGAACTTAAAGAACTAAAGGATCAATTGAAGGATTTGTTGGATAAGGGTTTCATTAGACCGAGTATCTCTCCATTGGGTTCTCTGGTATTGTTTGTTCAAAAGAAGGATTGTTCACTCCGAATGTGTATTAACTACCGACAATTGAAAAAGGTCACTATAAATAATAAGTATCCTATTCTAAGGATTGATGACTTGTTTGATCAATTCCAAGCTGTGATTTTTTTTCTTAAATATTGATCTTCGATCGGGTTGTCTTTAGTTGAGAGTAAGAGAAAGTGACATTCCAAAGATGACTTTTCAATCTTGGTATGGTCACTATGAGTTCTTAGTGATGTCATTTAGTTTGACTAATGCCCCAACGACGTTCATGGATCCAATGAATAAGGTGTTCAAACAATATTTTCGATATGTTTATCGTGATTGTGTTTAATGATGATATGTTTAGTTTACTCGTGGAGCATGGATGAGCATGTTGAGCATCTAAGGATTATGCTGTAAATTCTCAAGGATCGTTAATTATTTGCTAAGTTTAGCAAATGTGAGTTTTTATTGAGGTTTGTTGCATTCCTTAGCTATTATCTCCATAGAGGGTATTCAAGTTGATCTTAGAAGATCTAAGTGGTTACGAACAAGCTTAGACCTCTATTCATTTAAGATATTCAGAGTTTCTTGGATTTGATCAGTTACTATAGAAGGTTTGTGGAAGGATATTCCTATATCGTTTTGCCTTTGACTACGTTGACTCAAAAGAAGGTTAAATTTCAATGGTCCGAAGCTTGTGAGAAAAGTTTCCAAGAGTTCAATGATAAACTTACTTCAGCCCCAATATTGAAATTACAGGAATGATCACATGATATTGTGGTTTATTGTGGTGCTTCACGGATCTATCTTAGTCATTTTTTATGCAACATGGGGCAGTTATTACATATGTTTCAAGGCAATTGAACATGAATGAAAAGAATTATCCGACTCATGATTTGGAGTTAGCGGCGATGGTATTTGCTTTGAAAATTTGGAGGTATTATCTTTATGATGTTTATGTGGATGTGCTCACCGATAACAAGAGTTTGAAATATACGTTCACACAAAAGGATTTGAATCTTTGCCAAAGGAGGTGGTTTGAGTTCTTAAAAGATTATGACATGAGTGTTCTTTATCATTCGGGTAAGGAATATGTAGTTGCCGATTCCCTTAGCCAATTATAGATGGGTAGTGTTGCTCATGTAGAGGATGGTAAAAAAAAGTTAGTCTGTGGTGTTCATAGACTAACTCAATTGGGTGTTCTCTTGGTTGGTTAACAAGATTGTGGTGTCATTGTTCAAAATGGTTCAGAATCGTCTCTTGTTTCGGATGTGAAGGCTAAGCAAGATATTGATCTTATTTTGGTTGAGTTGAAGAAGTTAGTTTCCGAAAAATCCATTGAGGCTTTCTCTAAAGGAGAAAATGGTATCATTTGTTACCAAGGTCGATTGTGTGTTCTGATTTTTGAATATTGATGAGTTGAGAAATCAAAATTTGGTGGAAGCTCACAATTCTTGGTGTTCTTTCACCCGGGAGCCATCAAGATGTACCGTGATTTTCAGGAGGTCTATTGGTGGAATGAGACGAAGAAAGATATCACATAATTTAAGGCTAAGTGTCTTAATTGTCAACAAGTGAAAGTTGAGCATCAGAAACAAGGTGGTTTGGCTCAAGACATTAGCATTCCTACTTGAAAGTGGGAAGACTCAAATATGGAATTCATTACGGGTTTACCTCGTACTTATCGTTAACTTGATTCTATTTAGGTCATGTTGGACCGAATGACTAAGTTGGCTCATTTTCTTCCAGTGAAGGCTTCATTTTCAGTCGAAGACTATGCTACGCTTTAATATTCTAGAAATGGTGAGGTTGCGTGGGGTGTCTTTATCCATTATCTTCGATCATGGTACTCAATTTATTTCTCAGATTTGGAAGTCGTTTCAAAAGGGTCTTGGTACTCAAATGAAACTTAGAACAACTTTTCATCCTCGGACTGATGGACAAGCCGAGTGTACTATTCATACTTTGGAAGATATCTTGAGAGCTTGTGTGATTGACTTTAAGGGTAATTAGGATGGCCATTTTCTTTTGATTGAGTTTGCTTATAATAATAGTTATCACTCAAGTATCCATATGGATCATTTGAGGCTCTCCCTGTATGAGGTGTAGGTTTCTTATTGGTTGGTTTGAAGTTTGTGAGGTCGCTTTGATATGGATCGAGTTCGTGCATGAGGCTATGGGAAAGGTTCTACTTATTAGAGAAAGGTTGGAAATGGCTCAAAGTAGACAAAGGTATTATACTGATGTTAGAAGAAAAGAGATTGTATTATGATTGAGTTTATTTGAAAATCTCACTTATGAAGGGTGTACTGAGGTTTGGAAAGAAAGGAAATCTTTTGTAATACCTCAAAAATTGAAAAGTTGAATTGGACATGAAAAAGTCTCAGAAAAGTGCACTAGTGTAGTTCCCATAAAACCTATCTACGGTTCATAGAAAGTTCTATGAGTCGTGGGAATCTTTTCATGGAACTTGAGTTAAATTTTGAAAAATGTCAAGTCTTTGATGATGATATACGGATGAACAGGACGGGTCGTAGAACTCTTATGGTCCACAAAAGGCAAATCGTGGTAAGTGTTTTGGACTTATATAATTTTTTTGGGAAACATAGGTTTTACGAATTTGGGTCTACAAGCTGTGGAACGTTTAACGGGAAATAGAAAGGTCTCGTGAAATTGATCAAAAATGTTGAGTCCCGGTAAGTGTTCTACGACTGACCAGTATAGTCCGTAGAAACTCCTACATACCGTAGGTCAAAGTCGTAGTGTCTTCCGGCAGGTTCAATGGTGTTTTAGTCTTTACCTACTCAATTAACCCCTATGAAGGATCTACGGATGGACAAAATGAGCTATAACAATCTCCATGGGTCGTAGGAAGTGCCAATATAAATGTTTCCAGATTTTGTAAATTTATGGACTTTGGATATACCTATGGGTTGTAAAAATTTTACGGGCCGTAGAAAGGCTTTCGTGGAAAATGATTGGACTTAAAGAATTTTTGGGTATATGGGTTCTACGGGTTGGATCTATGATCTATAGAAGATTAGACGACTCGTAGAGAGCTCTCGTAGAAGTTGTCCAGGATTTTGGTCTCGAGTACTTGAACCTAAGACTGACCAGAACGGTCTATAGAAATTCTTACGGACCGTAGGCCGAAACTATAGGAGTCATCTGCCAATTTTAAATCAAGGTTATTTGGGTCTATTCCTACCCTTTCAACACTTATACTATGTCGTTTTGACCCTATAACTAACCCCTATAAATGATTTTGTACTCCTAAGTCTACCCATTCACTCAAAACCCCAAATTCCCTCCAAGTTCATCCTCTCAAATTCTCTCAAGAGCTCTCAAGGCTAATATAGGGTTTCAAGGTCTTATCTTCTAGCACTCGTCTAGGGCTTTGATCACCAAGGTATGTGGAAATTCACCAATGGATCCCTTTCACCATTGGGTTCCAAAATAATCTCAATCTCCAATATAATTTCACTCAATTCTCTTAGGATTTCATGTGACTCTCCATGAGTTCAATTTATTATGATTCAATTGTTAGTATTTTATCTTATTATGCATGATTTGATTCAAATTTTATGATTTCCAATTGATTTCATATGAGCACATGCCTTATTGTTTTAAGATGATTATGAACTTATGAGTTTTGATTATGGATTTATGCATGTTTTATGGAATTGATGATTTATGACTAAAGTACGATTTTAAGATAAAATGTCAATGATCTTTGAAATTTTTTCTCACATTTGAAAGGAATCATAGTTTTTAAAGGAGTTATTCTATAATATGAACTTATGATTGGATCAGTAGTCTTTGATTATTTCCTTTCCAAGTATTTCTATATGATTATGACTTTGTCTATTCCGTTGGAATTTCAGTTAACACCGAGAGGATTTTGAGATAGAGGCCTTCCCGTAGTAGAGGTCGGATCTCTAGAAACAATCTTTTTTCCCCATAACTACGTGGCCCGTATGATTTTCTTAAATGGTCTTAGGTAGTGGATCCACCTAAGCTACAAGAATGTATGGTGTCCAAACCTTGGGAAATGGGACACCCTCTTTTCAGTGTATGGATTTTGTCGGATTTCATGTTATAGCTCACATGGTCTATTGTAAGGTAAAGGTATATATCCCACAAATGAACTATGATTTTCTTCAAATCTTTTTTATCTTATGATTTTCAATGATGCATTGACCTTGTACATGCTTTATGACTTTGCTTTGAAAGGCTTTACTACGTTTTACTTGGTCATGCATATAATGTTTTAAATTCACTATCTTATCATGTTTATGTTTATGCACATTTCCTCATATTCAGTATATTCATTGTACTGCTGGATATTTGTGCCTATATTATTTCAAAATATAGGATTGGATGCACCTTCTCCTGGTCGTGGCTAGATCAGAATTGTTCAACAGTTGATTACTTGGATTGGTGAGTCCTCATAGTTCGAGGGCATGACCACTATCATTATATTACTTTTGATGTCTTTTCGGTTCCAGATATTGTTCATGACTTAGGAGTTTGTCCTACTCATATCATGCATAGTATAGGTATTGTCATACATAGATAGTATTACACTTATTCATTTATGTATTATGTTGGTTTCTCTTATGTCATTCGTAAATTTGAAGACTTATATTGCTTATCTCTCTTTTATTATATTTCATTACGGCCTACTTATGTCAAGTGTTTTGTCTAGGGCCTCTCGGGGTCCTATTCGCCATGTCACATCTAGGATATACTTTGAGTCGTGATAAATACCGTCCTCCATATCTCAATTGAAGCATCAGAAACCATACATGTGGCTCTAAAAGCTATATGTGCAAGCATTGCGCTCATCAATGGATAGTTATGGACTATGCTGAGTATCAAGTTCCTTGGACGTCATCACATTGACCCCTTAGTGCTACAAGGTGTTCATCAGCTTCCTCATTTAGAACATTCCAACTTCTTGGGAATCCAGTCAACAAGCTCTCAAAACTAAAGCTCTGGCCTTTGTAGATCATGAATCTCCTCATGACAACCTTCAACATCGATCTTGAATCAAACTCCCTACATGTCATCAAAGTAAACATAATAATTACCTTATCCCTAGAGATATGGGTCACGTGCTTTCCTGAAATCAAGCAATTTCACATAATATGATGCTAAACTCTGGCCTCTCTATTCAAGTGTGTGTAGGGAAAGGTCTGGTGCCTCCCTATTAACTGGTGTTGGATCCATCTAGCACCTCATTGTGTCCCACTTAGAGTGTGGTGAATCTCCCGATATGGTAGCCTTTTGCTCAATCTTTTCAAAGGCCATGAGTCAACTGCTAGACTAGCAGATACTCGTTAAAGTATGTGGTTGTAAAATCCACTATATGTCCTTGGTCATTCACCATATGGTTGCATTCACAGGTTCCAGTTTGCGTGTATTCCCCTCACTAAGCCGAGGTTTCACCCCCAGTCTTTGAAAATAAAATCAAGACCAAGGTCATGTACCGTCTCAAAAGTACGGGTGAATTCAGTTGCAAGGTTGTCCGTGTCTACTCTCTCATATGAGAGGTAATTATCCTCCTTGTACGGTACCACTTTTGTCCTTCTTGTTTTGCAATGAAACTTATGTCAAATTGAGGTGTTGGAGTGTAAGGGGCAAATGATGAATTATTCCAAGTATTTCAGCTGGAACAACTATGTACATTTTTTTTCTATTCACTCATGATCTGGCCTGGTCGACCCAATCATGATATTGAAGGAGGGGACCTTTTCTCGAAAAAAATAATTCAAGAATGTTTAATTGCAAGGTTTGTCCATGTCGGGACCTTTTAGTGCTAGTATTAACTTTGACTGTTGCTTGATATGATTACATGGTGATTGTGAAGTCAAAACAACAAATAACTTGTTAGAAGTAAGTTCTGATAATTAGTAAAGTGAAATTGAAAATGGTTACCACACACTTAGTTTGCTAGCATGGTGTTAGGTTTATAATTACTTAGGTACTCAGAGTTCCCTAATTGTTTGAATGTATTCACTGGTAACCATTATCAATGATATTGTAGTAATATATATCAACCTTATAAGATAATCAAGCAATTCACACTTTAAGCTCATTGTTACCCTAGCTTCATCCTTTCCTATCCCCGCTTTGGTTTTCAATGCTTATCAATGTTTTTAACCAAAAAACACAAATTTATAATAAATAATGCATGTCCAATGAAAAATTGAAAGAAAATCAAAGGACTAGGATAAAAAGTAAGGGTAATTGTATTTCTATTTTTATATCCTAATCTATTCTAAATCTCGGGATATCTTTCGAGTAGCTCTTGATTTAATGTCGCAGCACGACAAAGTTTGGCTTAATTAGTCGGTTCATGGATAAATAGTTCCTCCAAAATTACAACTCCAAAAAGATATAAATGATCATTATCAAATATAAAATTCAATATGGTTAGGTTCACATCGCATAGGAAATAATATGAGAAATAAATAAATGGTGATGGTTCAACCAGTAATCGTTATTCTGAAGGAGATTTTTAATATGAAACATAGTCATTTTAACTTTAGAATTTAAACTAGTATTTGCAAGTATTTATTTCTATAAAATGTGAGAAAAGACTAGGATTAGGTTCCCCATGATTTCATAACGATAGTAGGACTATTTGGATAATGATCTATTCCGATGTTATTCATACAAAATTGACAACTATGATTTATCTAACGTCTATTTGACATAATTATAAGAATACCACTCCATCTAGCGCCTTTAGATCTAGGAATGTTTGAATAATAACCCTCATCATTTGTTTCATATTGACTTTTCTCGTAAAAGCTCAAGTCATAAGATGAGGATTAGACATTTCAAATATTTGTTGTTAACCCATTTTTGTAATCTATACTTCTATTATTAAGCAAGTCAATATTTGTGGTTAGTTTTAATATTACAATTGTTTAAAAATAAATAATACGAAAGGATTGAAAATACATGCACAATCACCGTTTAGAAACATTATTATATTTTGTTAATTCATCATGGTTTCTACAATCGTAGTTATGAAATTCGGTTGCTCATGATCTTGTGAAAAACAATCAATGATAAATTAATATTATTCATTATGATCTTATGAAAACTAGTAAAGAAAATTGAAACTTGTATTACAAAATAAAATATCAAGTCACTTGTCAGTCAAATATTGTTCTAATGAAAATAAGAGACAATGATTCTCAACCAGCCATAGTATAGCACATTTAAAAAGATAAATTGAAATAGTTATTTATAAGTATCAATCATAGCCTAAACAAAATATAAAAACTTATGTTGCGACATCATGGACTTTCATTATGATCGAAAATCGATAAAATAAGGGGAGACAATTGTATTCTTCATCTTTAGGTCAAATATTTGCATGCAGCCACGAGTCAATCCATGAGTCATCACCTAGGCCTATAGTTTTGAGAGTCTGAAAATTCATGTAGCTAATAATTTCTTGACAAGAGATTGGACGGTCTGTTGAATGGTTCCACAACACGTAAAATGTCCCATAGACTCGAAGTTATAATACCTTATTTGTGAAATCCTTCTAACAATTTGATTCACGTTTGATCATTAGTTTTATGAGCCACCATACGAGTTGTCATTCTATAAATAAATTTTTCCATTGTAGATTATTTATCAGGAATGATAAGACGACTCGTGGTTTGATTCCATGATCTATTATATTCTTTCATGGATCACTACTTGGCCATTTTCGGCTCAAACTTCAATTTTTTCATCCACAATTTATTTTCTGCATATAAACACAAAATACCATCATATCACCTAAAAACATTCTCAAGAACTGTATAATCCTTTGTTCAAAATAATCAAAAGAAAGGTAAAATCCCGATACACCAACGTTACAATTATATGGACGTAGTTTAAGTTGCAATGTTGATCATCAATTTCTTTTTTATATGCCCTAAAATGTTACTTTCTTCGTCTCAATTTAGTGATGGTGTTTGACTAAATAAGGGGTTTAAGAAAGAGGACTTTTGAAATTTATGGTTAAAATAAGTCATAAAGAAATGTGTTGTAGTAAGGCATTTTATTAGTGATCGAATAAAAGTTTAAAGTTAAATTATAACTAATATGTAAATGTGCCATTCTTCTTGGGACTGATTTAAAAAACGTGTAACATATATTTTGACAGAAGGATATGTTGCTAATCAAAATTTTGATTTCTTAATATTAATAAATGTAATATCACTTAAATACTAAGTTATCTATTGAACTGGATCATAAATGAGTTTTAAATTTGGTTGGTCTCTCAATTATAGGTTCTATGTAAGATTTTGTTGGAGTTAAGTCTTGGTCTAAAGTGAAATAGATTCGTAAATTTTGATCATATTTTTTTGGTTATCTTTCGATTTAGATAAACTATAATATATGAGAATATCGGCATACCTCTTCAAATAAATGATAGAACTATCACCAAAATATCAAAGCACAATAATGATGCTTAGTTGTTAAGGTAAAGTTTGAGATTGTACACTCTAGACGTGACATAACAAATAGGATCTCGAGAGACCCTAAACAAGTCACTTGACATAATCATGACACTAAGATAAATAATATAAGCATGAAAGCAAGATATAAGTCTCAACATCGACAACATATGATATGCCAAAATCAAAGAACATGACTGAATAAGCAAAAATCTACTGAATCTAACAACAAGCCTCTACTAATCATAAATGTGGCTAGGACAAGATCCTTAGCTCACGAAATAGTCTGAAAACTGAAATGACCGAAAAGATCTTAAAAGACTGATGATGTCCATGCCCTCGAACCATAACGACTCATCAATCTTCTAGCAATGCTGAATCAATCCGATCTAGCCATGGCCGGATGGAGGAATGTTGAACCTTATATTATAAAATAATATAGACACATAATGCATGACATAGTGAAAAATACCAAATCATAATAACATAAAGTCATAAATCATAGAGCAAGATTAATGCAATATAAAAGTCATGACATATGTATAAAACATAAGCTAAGTACCCAATCATATTTTTTGTGGGATGTTTATTATTATCCGACATAGACCATGAGAGCTATAACATAGAATACAGTGCCTTACTCCCACACCGAAAAAAATATTGTCATACTTGCCAAGGTAAGGACCATATACTTAAGCTTAGGTGGATCCACTAGCTAATTATCCAATAGGGATATCATACGGAGGCACGCAATTCAAAGACTTTGGGAATCACCCAAATCCACTCGGTGCTAAGTAAACTCCCAACGAAAAGTCATAAAGAATAATATCATATTCATATCTATTTAGTCTTTAAAATGGTGAGAATCTAGTAACACCAACTCAATTATAAAGACTCGTAAATCATAAGAATAGTTCATTTAAAATACAATGATTTCATTAAATAATCGATGTTTAAAGATATATAATCGAAAGCATCTGCATCATGCTAATCTTTTCATAATAAGAATAATTTAATCGGAATCAACCTAATGTTCATAAAAACATGAGATACTTTATTCAAAAGTACCCTAAAATCATAGTCACTGCAATTTCTTTCCCATACATAATTTCAAAGCTTCCATTATAATCATAAAATAGGCATATAACATGGGTCCTTATGAAAAGCATTGAAAATATGTAAGATGAATCAAATCATGCATAATAAGATCTAATATAATCAATTGAATCATAAATAAGTGAACCCCTAAAGAATCATATAAAACCTCAGACTTTGGGTGAAATCCTAAAAGAGAGTTTGAAAATTTCATAGGACTCAATGTATGGAAAGGGATTCATTGATGAATTTCCCACATACCTTTATGAATCTAAGTCTTGAAATTGGAGAAGAGAACTTGGAGCTTGAAGAACCCTAGCTTTCCTTTGAGATCCTTGGAGAGAATTTGAAGAAGAAGACCCCGGGGGATTTTGGGGTTTTTAGTGAATGAGAGGGAATGGGATAATTTGAAGGAAAAATCAGTCATAGAACTTAGAAATTTGCTAGAAATAACATAGTTTAAGAGTTAAAATGATAGGAAAAGACCCAATTAACCCTGAACTAAAAACTACTGAAAAGCACCTACGGTCCATACAAGTTTATTGGACTGTCTTGATTATCCATAGATCAAGTTTCTGGAGACCAACTTATGAGTCAATTTCCATGATCCTATTCCTACAGACCATAGACTCTTTAATGAGCTGTAGGTACCGACGGTACAACCCTAGTCCAAAATTCCTTCAAATCTCCTTATCACTCTTACGAACCTTGGGCTCTGGATGTGGGACCTTATACAGTCCATAGTTACAACCATAGACCTGAGGTCACCCAAATCACCAAGACTGGATCTCCATCTACGAGCCATGTTTTACAGCCCACTACCCCCACCTATAGACCATCATGTTGGTCCATAGGAACACATCTGAGAGTTTTCATTTTCCAAATTTCTCACCCGAATTCCATGACTCCCTACCTATGGCTTGTAGTTTCACGCCCCAGGGTACCTCTAGACGTAACAAGGCACATAGAACCCCGAAAGGGCACCATGTAAGCCATTTAGCATATCATAACATAAAGCAATAGAACAATAAGAGTAAAAACACATTTAAGTCCCAAAAGTTTCATATAAGCAAAGCGGAAGTCTAGACTTGTCTTAGTTAGCCATCTATTACAATAGTTCCAATAAAAAGGGACACAACCCAAACCAACATAATCCGAAAATGAAAATATAAGAATGAAACTCAAAGTGAATCTCCCGTCTTCGAATCATGAGGACTTGCCACAAGCAAGGAGAATAGTCAAATCCAAGCTCAAATCAAAGGATAACCACCTTAAGAACCAGACCCTACACTTGGGAAAAATGTAGGAAAATATGGGTTAGAACAAAAATACACCAAGTATGATAATCATGCACAAAATCATGAAAAACATGCTAAAAAGTACATTTTAGTTGAATGCATGCAATTTATTAGTTTAAAACATCATTTTGAAAATAATGGAAAAGCATAAGTAATAAGCATAATCAACTTATAGATCATCATATCATAATATGAGCATACCATAACTACCCTCAAAGCATACTTGTGCAATGCTTGAATAGGATCCCATAATCCTACCCATGCTAGGTAAAGCTCCTTGAGTAACCATAAGTCATATTTCATATTCTTATCATATTGGGAATAAGCCTTAACCGACATAGACCATGTGAGCTTATCATGGAATCCGGTGTTACCTACACCGAAAAGGGTTAACATACTTGCCTAAGGTAAGACCATAATCATATTAACTTTTAGGTGGATCCACTAGCTAAATAACCTATGGAGGCACATAGTTTATGGGATAAGGAGATTGGTACTAGAAACCCGCCCTTTCTAGCAGGGGAGCTTCTATCTCAAGGAGATACTTTCTAGAAACCCGCCCTTTCTAGCGGGGGAACTTCCATATCAAGGAGATACTTTCTAGAAACCCGCCCTTTCTAGAGGGGGAGCTTCGATCTCATATTCAATATCCACTCAGTATTAAGCATAATTCCCATGGAGTACATATTAAGTCTTGACTTAAGTTCATATTTATGGAAGAATGCATTGACACTCAATCCAACATAATTCATAATATAGCTCATAGATTCAATAGTGAGAATAGCCTTTCAATCTCAGAATCATCATAATTGTGAGGAAATCTCCCACATCATATCATATTCATACATAAGTGTGTACATGAGGATAATCATCCAACAACACAACAATTAGATCATAAACATATTCAATCAACACATCTAGAATTACTACATTAGACATGGATGATAACATAATTCAAGTACTTCAATTACTAGATGCATAATTCTATCATATTCTACTTGCATCAATCAATACCCACACTTTGAGATCTAAATTGAGAAAATAGGGGAATTCATGTATTCTTGGGGAATTCAACATAAAACCATATAAAATCATTAATACATCCATAATTAAACATAATTCAATCAATAAAAACGAATTTGAAAGGAATCCATGAGATTGAAATCAAACCCTAACTTTTGGGATTTCTAGCTTTGAAATTGAGTGTTTTGGAGGGGCTCCATGGATAGTTTTCTATCCATGGATGAAGGATTACCATACCTTAGTGAAGAAATCCAACTAATTTGAGTGAAAAAGCTTGTTCCTTCAACCCTAGCTTCACCTTTCTTCTTCTTCTTGTTCTTCTTCTTCCTTGGAGTTCTAGAGAGAGTTTTTTTGGGGGGGGGGAAATTGATTTTAATTTGGGATTTTGAAATTATGATTTTGATGAGTTAGTTTAGGGACTTAAAAACCTTATATAGTTAGTTTAATTTAGTGTAAAACAATGTCACTTAACCTTTAATAAAAAAGAAAAACCCCAAAACACCCCTAAGTATAACTGCCAAATGGCAGTTGCCAGACCCCATCCACGCCCCCACTGACGGACTGTGGGAGGGCCCACGGCCAGTGCCAGCAAGCTGTGGTAGGGGTTCTAAGGCATGGTTTTTGGGGACTTTACCAACGGCCCTCACCCACGAGGGATGGGTCCACCTACTGGCCGTGGTTCCCCCTCGTGGGTGGACTGCCCAGGCACCATTTTTGTCACCTTTTGAAGGCTCCTCCTCAAGGACACATGGATGGTCCTTGGACGTGGTCGTACCTTGACGTTAACCCAATAACAATTATATTGATTACCGGGAGTTATTTACGACTCTAACCCTCACGTCAAGCCTTAGTTTAGCCTACTAATTTTTGGAATGTTACATGTAGGTCCTTGTATGGTCCATGGGTAGGTCCGTACAAACTGACACCAGCAACAGTTTGCAACATTTTCTTTTCAACTAAACTTATCAAGTTTCGAGGTGTTACAGAGATCACACATATATAGTGAAGCAACAAAATTAAAAAGGTTGTCGATGAATTATTTGGTGGAAAAGTAATAATCTTTATATATGAATTATTCCTTTAGGTATTACAAAGTTCAAAATCATCGACAGAAGAGGACAAATGTTAACTTAGTAAAAGCATACTTATGACATCAAGTGAGAAACGATTCATTTAATAAATATATGAGAGCAAAAACACATTTAACATTCTATCACTTAATCAAAACCAAAAATAGAAAAAGGGAAAAGGATTCAAAATATACCTTAACTTTTACTGAAATTGTTGTAACAATCTCAAACTTTGGGCAGGACGTATTACCCCTACACTATTTAATAGTGTATTTTAAAGATATATAAGTGTCCACTGGACATCATAAATATTGCATCATTATAAATGGTAACTCGTCCACATGGGTACATATATATCTTTAAAATATACTATTAAATAGTGTAGGGGTAATAGATTCTACCCAAAGTTTAAGAATGTTACAACAATTTTAGTCAAAGTTCGAATATATTTCAGAACTTTTTCCCATAGAAAAGCATATGTAACTATCCCTATGGTCGTTTTGTATATTAAAGATGGTGGAATATAGAAACCCTTAAACATGGTTATAAAATGTTTGTTCGTGATTATATAATCATAATTCTCTAGTGTAACCATAAGAATTGGTAGATCTAGGTGAATTAATGGTGGAAAAAGCCCTGGATTGGGTGGAATGATCATGAGGTTGGCCTGGGGTTGGAATTAAGAGATAATCCGAGAATATTAGGTCACTAGGAATGAATTTTTTGTGGTGTTATTGTTTGTAGACCATAAACAATCTATGCTTCATAACAAGGAGAATGCTAAGATTTAGCGAAGCATTCAGGACTTGATTCAAGATAGGTGATGGTTGAAGTGACTTCTAATCTATGTTATATGTGCATATTAATTTTTCCTTTAGTATGTTTGTGCAATACGTGATTAGGGAGAAAAAGGGAATGAATATGAAATATTATCTTGTTGTCAATCTCATACATTGAACTTGTCTTAATTGCTTGTGGCTTTATATTGTGATGGTCTTCTTGTGGTTGTAATTATGTGATACTGTGATTTATCGGTTGGCTCATGTACTACACCTAATAAAGATTATCAATAGGCTCGGGTATCACACTTGGTATGGAATATCTATTGGTTGGTTTGGGTACCCGTCTGGTACAAGTTCTATATTGATTGACTAGAGTACCACGCCTAGTACATGTTGATTATTATTTTTTGTGTTGGTTCTATGAATAGACTAGGTTTAGTTATTGTGATGATGTTAGACATGAATTGGAGTCATGTCTATGCTTACTGACTTGGTACTTATATACATGTTGTCTAGTTTTACTAATTCAAATACTTGTACATATTTTATATATTGAGTTGGCCGATAATCCTTACACTACACTGTTGATTTTGTGTGCTGATGCTACACTTGCTCTTCTTTTGTTGAGTGCATGATATATTTAGTGTCCGCTACGTGACCTCAGTTGAGAGTCCCGCGCTTTCTGAATCCAAGGGTAAGCTTTCACGCCCTTAGGGTACCCCCTTGACGTAACACGTGACCTAGGACCACGAGTGACCCCAAGCTAACCCTATGTTTGGCATATCATAAGTATACTATAAAAATTACTAAATAAAACAAGTACTATGCGGAAGCTAAAACAGTGGATAACTGAAAGTGGGGAAAACCCCAACTAATTTGAATATATAACACATACTAAGAGTTTAGTGATAACTGAAACAACCACTTAACAACTCAAGTTGAATCTATTACTATGTCTAAAAAGCCTCTATTTGAGTTGAATTGCTGGGACATGCCCCAACTAACTCTAAAAAAATTGAAAACTGAAAGTAAAGACTAAAATGAAGGCATGTCTATTGTCCTCAAAATATGAGGACTCACCACTAAAGTTGTTGAATGCAGACTGAGAATCGATCTAAGCGTGATCTGGATGCTGAGTACCTGAACCAACATCATAAAAGGATGTAGTGCAGAGTATGCGTCAGTACTTGCAATGTACTGAGCATGCATGATATAGATACTAAGCTGAACAAAGCATAACTAAGCGATGATATAATCTGAAACAACATGTAGCTATGTACTAAAGTATAACTGAAAAGAACTGAATTGAATGCAAATGAAAAAAGATATAGCTAGTTCTACCCACGGTCCTTGGGTGGTTTCGTTGGTACTGGCACCAATTTTCTGAAATCTAGGATTTTCTCCATTTTTTAAATCTGAGGTGTTACATAAGCTGCTTCTTCTCTTGAAATAGATATCCAAAAGAAATGATTTACTACTAAATACATTATGTTAATAGCTAATAAACTATTTAAGAAGCTTTCTTACCTTGAGACTCTTCTTCATCGATTACATTAGTATTACTAACATAATGTACTCCAGATAGTAAAGCGAATGTAATTAACGAAGAAGAGTCTCAAGAGAAAAAAGCATCTTAAATGGTTTATTAGCTATTAACATGATGTATTTAGTAGTAATACATTTTTTTGGGTATCTATTTCAAGAAATAAGTGAAGGTTTCGAGGAGCACAATAAAACCCAATATTGATACTGGTAAGAAAAATAGCTTGTTAAATTTGTTAAACTAATTAATAGCTTGTCTTTGGTATAGTTAGATACTTGTATATATAAACATGAGTATAACTTATAAGTAAGATCCTTAATCTTCCCTAAAACCAAGTAGTAACTCTCATGTTTCAATTTATGTGATTTAATTTGAATAGACACAATGTTTAAGAATAAAATAAAGATCATTATTGAAAATAGTGATCTTAACATAAATATATATGATCATAAGACTTATAATACTTAAGGTCTTAAAATTTCTATGGTATTTCAAATGAAATCACGTTGTAGTAGTTGCTATACTTATATCAAGTTTGATGCAGATTAAGAGAACAAATAAGCTAATAGTGGGAGTGAAGAAGATGTTCCAATGAAGAGCAGTTGATACAGTCTGGTGACCTTAATAGTGACAATCCATATTATGAAATTGCTATAAAAAAAGACTGTCACGACTAGAAAACTCAAATCATAATGACACCTACTATAACCCACCCCTAGATAAGTCAACTCGTAA
Source organism: Solanum raphanifolium (assembly GCA_036250405.1). Lineage (NCBI taxonomy): Eukaryota > Viridiplantae > Streptophyta > Magnoliopsida > Solanales > Solanaceae > Solanum > Solanum raphanifolium. The sequence continues at coordinate 36,520 of JAJOOE010000488.1, read as the reverse complement.
CCCTGAACTACAAGAAACATGCATACATGGTAGATACAATAAATAATAGGGAATACAAAATAAATCATTAAAGAAAACAACGGAAGATAATAGCTACAGCAAGTATATATACAAATCAAAAGAGATCCAACCCAAAACCTGGTGGTCACACATTCAGAGCTACTACAACAGAGAACAAGTCTCAAAAGTAGACCAAAATATAAATACTTGTCTCAAAAGCACAAGACTAGCCAAAACTAAACAGAGGGAGATGTGTATGATCCAGAACACCATAAGCTCACCCTTTTCTCTTAATCCTCTTACAACCGGCTCGATATAAGTACTGGTGGCTGGGCTCGGAGCAGTATTACGAAAACAGATGCAGAGTGTAATATGAGTACCAAAACAACAGGTATCTGATTACGTTTCAAGGACACTTCATCCAATTCGAAGTGTCAACGATCGCTAGTTAGTATAATAACCCAACTAAATGAGTTGGGGTCAAATCTCATAGGGAGTGGTACGTGTTTAACATTCAATAGGAAAATATGAATATTCTCAAGTCAATCATAGGAATAGACATTTACGAGTAAAAACATAATTCAAATTAGGGGTGACATGAATGTCAAATAAGGGGTTTTGGTTTTAACTATCAGCTACAACAATAACAAATAACACGAATTTAACAATAAGGAAACGGGTTCTTGGGATATGATTTGATTATAGGCTAAGGAAGACAAATGGGTGATTGCAACCGTTAGTAAATAGCTATAAATCAGTGACTAAGCTAGAATTTAGTGGGGATAAACTTTCTCTCAAACAATTTACCCCGAATCAAGTTGGTTTCTCTCGAACACCAACAAGCAAGCAAATAAGAACAGTCTTTGCTTTAGTCAATTCACTCTCTCGAGCTGAATGTGTGGAAAAAGGGTTTAGGATTCACTCTCTCGAGCTGAACCGATGCAACCCAATACCCACAGACCATCAATTTTGTAATCTTAGTTTTAAAACCTCTCTCTCTCGCAAGCCAAAAACTCGAAGGTAGAACTGCATTTGCAACTACATTCCTTTAATTTTAACCACAATTACTGATTGAAATCACTTCTAAACATTATTTAAACTAACAATTAGCAATCACCCATTTGTCTACCTTAGCCTATAATCCAATCACATCCCAAGAACTTGTCTCATTATTTTTAAATTCGTGTTATTTGTTGTTGTTGTAGCTGATAGTTAATACCAAAACCCCCTTATTTGACATTCGTGTCACCCCTAATTTGAATTATGTTTTTACTCCTAAATGTCTATTCCTTGATTGACTTGAGCATATTCATATTTTCCTATTAAATCTTAAACACGTACCACTCCATGTGGGATTCGACCCAAACTCATTTAGTTGGGTTATTATACTGACTACCGATCCTTGAAACGTTAATCAAAATGGCGCCGCTGCTAGGGGCTGGTGTTGGTTAAGATTCTTTAGTTAAGTTGAATTTTGTTCTTGTTAGTCATAGTTGAACTTACTTACTTTTAGTTTTGGTTTGCTTGTTTGTGTTTTGAAACAGAGAGTATGCGTGTGAACGGGAGCAATGGTAGCCAAGTGGGCCACTAAGATGACATCGGAAACATCAACGATGTCAACGAGACTAATGCTAATGACCCCCATCTTATGGGTGGAATTGGTGTCATTCGCTTACCTCTAGCTGAAGGGAACGTTGTGTTCCATATCAGAAGTATTATGTTGCAGCTGTTGCAATTTAAGGGGTTGTTCGCTAGTTTGGCTCATGAAGATCCCCATGAGCATATTAGAAACTTTGTTGATGTTTGATGTTCGTTCTCCTTCAAGAATATATCCCAAGAGTCGGTCCGATTGAGGTTATTCCCATTATCTTTAATGAGAGAAGCATGTAAGTGGCTCACTGAATTGCCACGAGAATCAATCACTTCGTGGGAAGAGCTTGTCATCACATTTCAAGTGTGATTTTTCCCTACTTCAAAGATGATGACTCTTCGGGACAACATTCAAAGCTTTAAGCATTTGGAGGGTGAGACAATTCATGAGACTTGGCTACGATTCAACAAGTTGGTGCTACAATACCAAACCCATGGTTTACCCGACCACGTTTTGTTGTAATATTTTTATTGGAGCCTTGATTCGGTAAATAAGGGTGTTGCTGACCAACTTTATCCTGGAGGTTTGATGCAACAAACTTATGTGATAGAAACTCAGCTCTTGGATGGCATGACCACAATCAATCGGGCATGGTACACCCGCGAAGTTCAGGTCTCCCCTCTCACCTTTAAATTGACCAAAGAGCAGCTTGAGAAAGACCAAGAGAGGGACCATAACATGGCCAAGATCATGACACAACTTGACATTTTGTCCAAAAATGTCAAGGGAGTTGTTGCTCGAAATGTCAATGATGTGGGTGTCGGGTGTGTTAATCCTAATGAGGCCAAGTTTGAGGCTTTGTACAACGAAGAGGTGAATTTCCTAGCCAACCAAGGTGGTGGTTATCGTGCAAACTACCCGAGGCAAGGTGGCAACTAAGGTTGGAACATGGATGAAGGTTGGAAGGATCGTGATAGAGAGTGGACCAATCGTAACCCCGCTTGGAAAGAGAGAGACGGGGAGAAGGATAGATATGTTCCTCCCCATGAGCGCCAAAAGTCAAAGGATTCTGAGGGTGGTCGGTCAGAGGTTATGCTTTCTTGTATCTTTAACAAAGTTGAGGGGTCGGATAAGATTTTGAGGAAATGAAAAAAGATGTGTCGACCCTTAGCTAGACAGTTACCTCCCATTCCGTCTCGATCACGCAGTTGGAGACCTAAATGGGTCATATCTCGTCTCATTTAAACCTGAAACTATGGCCAACCCCAAGAATGAGGTTTAAGCGTGGACTTGCGTTGTGCCGCAACATTAACTAAGGCGCTGCTTGGGAGGCAACCCAGGTTTTATTTTCTTTCTTTCTGAGTTTGAAATAATGGTGTGTTGATTGTGCAGGTCAAAGTGTGGAAGGTGTTTGAAAAGTGCAGGGTGGGGAGCCAAAATTCCAGTCGGTAACTCGTCCAAGAGATCTGCGAGCCCGACTTGTACCGCCGTTGGACTCAAGACATTTTGAAATTAAAGTCTATAAAACTCGGCGAGCCCAAGAGCAGATTGGCGAATCGCTGACCAGGTCGGCGATCACGATTTTGTCCACCGTTTGGACCCCCATATTAACTGGAGGTCCTGTAAAACTTAGTGAGGTAAATGCCCACTCAGCGTGTCTTCGAGTGGGTCGGCGAGCTAAACTTATGTCACCGAATGGGCGAGAACAGGACGGTTTTTAAAGGCCAAAGGTTTAAACTTTCAAACTCTTTCACTTCCCCTCACTTTTAAACTTTCCAAACTCACACCCGCACAATATTTTCCATAATTTTTGCATTTTGTATCTCGTTTTAGTCGTCATTTGTGTGTACGGAGTTGGATTCTTTGTCGCCTAGCTTTACAACTTCCCATATTCGGCTTCTAAGGTTTGTTTTTCGAACTCCGAATTTATAGTTAGTGATATTTACTCATTTTCATGTGCTTTTATCTTAGTGATGTGTGTTGGGCCTCTCTAAGATCTTTGTTTTATGCTTGTGTGCTTGAATGCTTGTTTTAATTCGAATATCATGCATATAATGCCTTTCATGTTAAATTCCTAATTTTTTCGTGACTAAAACTGTTTGGTGTTGCTTAAATGTTTATGGGTCTAGTCGGGTGAAGTCTAAGTAACCCGCATTTTGTGCCAAATGACATAATTTACCCAATGATGGAGTGGTTAACGTCATTCTTAAGGGAAAAAGTAGTTAAATGGCCAAATTTGGCCAAACTGGGAGAAGTCTGAGTATCCCAGCGGAATGGGTGTAATGGGTGTTAGTTTAATTGAAATAGTGCATGGTCTGATTTTGTTTTCGAGGGCTGCGGGGTTGAATTTGGAAATTGGGGTTGAAAGTAGGCACGTTAGGTCGTTTGGCGAGCTAGGTCGAACTCGCCAAACTACTCGGTGGTTCACTAAATCCCCAAAATCGCCTTTAATTTCATGTTAAATCTTGAGTTTGGTTCTGTAACTTTCGGCGAGAAGCTAGAGATCGTTGAGTTCACTCAACGACTCACCGAAAGTCCTTCTTCATCGCCTTTTTTGCTCCACTAACCCCTAAAATGCACTATAACTTTCAGTGGACTAGTCCTTGCTCACCAAGTATTGTCGGCGATTCACCGAAAGGTCCATCCCATCATCGACATGCCAAATTTTTTGGGAAATTTTGAGTCAATCCTTTCGACGAGCCCGATCTGGCTCGCCAAAGAGATTCGGTGACTCGCCGACTAGTTAGCGAGTTTGTCTGCAACTAATTTTCTATGCATTTGCTTGAAATGTTTCTAACTTTCTACAATGTGTTTGCAAATATGGCTAGACCTAAAATAGCTGGTAGAGACATGCCGCCCCGCAAGAGGGCCAAGGGAATAAAAATCAATGAGAATGCAACTCCATCCACGACGAAGGCTACTAAACTTCCCACAACAGGTGGGAAGGGAAAGGGAAATGGCAAGGCACCTGCACCCGCATCACCGGAGGCCAGCTCCGACAGTGACTACATCTATGCCACTCACCTCACCACTTCTGAGAGTGAGGGTAAGCACCAAGAGCTTCAGGCTGCTACTTCTGAGCCTGAGGACGAACTACTAGCAGCTTAGAGAGCGGATCTGCGTTTAAAGAGGCTGAATGATCCGTCTAGGATCAGCACATCCCAGGCCACTACTCCTTCTCCTGTTCCATCACAGGCCGTCGTCCTAGCACCACCTGTACAGGGTCTTCCCCTACGGTCTATGAACAAACTGAAGACCGAGGGGCTGAGGACCATCATAGAGGAGAAACGATTGTCGACTAATGGGGTCATTAATAGGTACCCAGAGATCATGAGATATCTGAGGTCCCACAAGTTCTACCTTTTCACCAAGCTACGTGGCCCGTACATTCTGATTTGGGTCAAAGAATTTTATAGTGCTTACAGTGCCTTGATACCACAAGAGAAGAAGCCAGCGGCCAAATTCAAGTTGGATGACTATGTGGTTATCAGAGGCCGGAATGTGAAATGTGATAGTGATGCTATTAATGCACTCTTGGGTGTTTCAACACGTATTACTGATGACTGCCAACATCTAATCAGGACAAAGACACTGGAAAACATGATGAAGTGGTTGGCCCCAAAGATATCAGACGGTACTCCCAAATGGCTTGAACTTGGAGCACCCATTGAGAAGAAGGACCTGAACATAGCAGCAAGGTACTGGTTTGGCTTCACTAGTAGCACAATTATGCCGTCCCAGAATGAGTCAATTCTCTGCCACGCCAATGCAGCCTGTATAGGTTGCATTATTGATGGGGCCAACCTGAACCTATGGATGATTATGTAACAAGAGATGGTCATACGGGCCAAGCAGCGCCAAACTTCCCTTTTCTTTCCTGTGTTGATCATCGAGCTGTGCATGCAAGCTCGGGTTCCTGGAGATGAGAAGAAGGATATGGAAGTGATTCACACATCTTCTACTGATATCCGAAGAATCGAGGAAGAATACTTGAAAGATGAGGCCAAGAAAAATAAGGTTGCCCCTGTGGATACCTCCCCGGCTGTGGATACAAATACACTACCTATAGAGGCACATTTGCCTACTCCGGCCCCTGGGTCTTCAGGTACATCTAGTGTTGTCCCTTCTGATACTCCCAGTTCCTCTACTGCTCCACTGTCTCCCAAATCTGGTACTGTTGTTGCTATTGCCTCCCGGCCCCCGCTTACTCAAGTTACATTACTACCGATGGGGCAGCTAGCCCATTCTGCTAATCGCCATATTGCCAGACTTGAGGCCTCTATTCCGAGCATGATTCAGACACCCCTCGTTGATGCTGTGACACCTTTGAGTACCACCATTGATGCCATTGCAGTTAGGATAGCGGTGTGCGAGCGTAGCCAAGGGGCCACCGAGGAGGTGATGGCTTTAAAGGGTGTTATTGCTGTACTGAGTATAGATGTGGACCAGCTGAAGTCCACCGACATATCTATGATTTTTGGAATGGTGGAGATCCCAGATGTGCTAGTTGAGCCAGATATGCCTTCGGCTACCATCAAAGATGATGTTCGAGTTGATGAGGCAACTGATCTCGAGTCTGAGGCTGAGACGGATGAGCCGAGGCTTGAGATTGCTGAGGAGGCTTCTTATGAGGGCCTTATGGAGACTGAGGAGGCCATGGTCGATACAGTTGTGCAGACATGCTTGGCAGCTCCTAGTGGCTCTACCACTGTTGAGGTGACCTTGGGCACTGAGGCCTAAGATCAGAGTGATGCACCGGGCACTGAGGCCTAGACAGATAGAGCGACTGTTTAGACAGGATTTCTCTTTACCTCCCTATTTGTCCCCTTTTTATTGACTTTTGGATATTTTCTTGCATTTGAGGACAAATTGTTTTTGTTTGTGGTAGGGGGTGAGGTACTTCCATACCTACCTTTTGTTTTGATGTTCTGTATATATTGGGTTTTTGAGCTATATATTGTGTTTTGATACTGCTTTTGTGGCTATTTGGGATTCTAGCTCCTTGTTTTAATTGTAAATGATTTTTGGACCTTTCCAAAAAAAAAATTGTGCCACCTCTTGATTGTGTTTGAATGTGTCTCTTCTCTTGCAAATTTGAGTATTGGTTTGGATCAATACTGATGACTTGAATACTGCTCATAATCGAACAAAAATGAATGTGTGGCTACGATAAGGCCAAATGAAGTTGTATCGAGAATATGTGAACTTTTTGCATCTCAATGTGACTAGCCGGTTATCGAATGAGTCTCTTGTGATGAACATTGCACACTAGCAAAAGTGTAAAGTCTTGTTTGATATTGGTGTCAATACCTTATGTGATGAGCTTACCGTGAACCATGTGTGATGACACCTAGAATTTGCCCCGTTGGTCTGGTTGACTAAGTGATGCAATCTCTTGAAATGATCTTAGACAACTTTGAAGAATAAAACAATTTGACATTATACCTCTTTTGTGGCCAACATTGTGAGTGTGTGATATTTGCTTGAACACGCCTTGAGCCTTACCCTTTTTATTGGAAGAAACTTGATGCAAATTGTAACCTTTCTTCATCCACTACCCATAATCCTCATGATTTGTGGTTAGTTTGAATAGCCAATTTATGTCAAAAGCCTAAGTTGGGGGTGTGGTGAAACGAGAAGGTAAATCAAGAAATGCAAAGAAGTCCCCCTTTGAGCTATGATTGTTATAAAGATGGAACCCCTCCATACAAAAAAAAGAGAGAAGAAGACTGAAAAAAAAAAGAATGAAAAAGTTTTTGAAATAAAGATGTGAAATTGCAAAAGAAATGGGGTGTCCGGTAGTAGATGGAAAGTGAATAATGGGGTGACTTATGAGCATAAATGAGAATGGTGAGGATATGGAAAGTGAATAATGGAAAGTGTTGTTCATACTACATTTCATGAGGATATAAGCCACTGAACCTAAATGACCATACATTTACACTCAGCCCCGTTACAAGCCTTGAAAAGATCTTTTTGATCTTGAGTGAGATGAAACAAGTGTTGATTGGAAAATAAGGGCAAACCTATGGGTGAAATCGTGCATTGTGTTCATCTTTGTGAGTGTGAATGTTATATGTTATTTCGGAGCTTTAAATCTTTGAACCATTGTGTGTGAATATGGAATCATTCTTTGTGTGAGGGCATTTGGGTACCTTTGTTGAGCTTGAACTTGCATTTGAAGCAAGTATTGTGAACTTGAGAATCTTCGATAATGGTGAGTCACAACTTGAATCTTTGAGTGCACAATTGATCCCTGCATGAGTAAGTTGAGTCCTTTTATGTGCATTCATTATGTAGCACTGTTTGAGACATCCTTTTTGAACGGCTGAACTTGAGTTTTACTTGAGGACAAGCAAAAGATTAAGTTTGGGGTGTTGATGCATCCATTATTTGGACTCATTAAGGGATTTATTTGGATAGATTTCGTGTCCTCAAATGCTTGTTTTGTTCCAATAACTGATGTAAAATCCTTGATTTCCAGGTATATGGATTGAAGAACGAAGCATGGACACTATTGTGTAAAAAGGGAACAAAGCAACTGAAAGAACGAAGAAAAGAAAGTCTAGTGTTCGCCGAGTCCATTAGGCGAGTCCTGAATGGCCACTATCTCGCCTAAAGTTTTAGTGTGCCAATCCCTGAAGGAGAAAATCAATTTGGCGACAGAAAGGAGCAGTCGGCGTGTCGCCGAATGGTTCCGCGATGCAGTGTTGGATCGCCCAAAGTTACAGAGCTTGAGGATGCTGAAGGACAAAGCAAAAAGGTGAGCATAACATTTTACTCGGAGCTTGGATTTTTGTAAACTCGGTGGTGTTGGAAAGATGATTCAATTCTCTTTAATTTGATAGTTCACGGGCCACCCAATTCATTTTGTGCAAAATATATGACGGTTTGAAGCTGGCCCAACAGTCATTTTCCTCTAATTGACTGTTGACCCTCACCTACAGTCTATAGGTCCAACCACGGACCGTATTGGTCGACTGTGGGTGGGATCAGAGATTGGGACCGCAACGACGGAACCAACCTACGGTCCGTGGGTCCATCAATGGACCGTGGACCACGGCCGTAGGTGTCATCCTTAGACCTTGAATTTTCCCTAAGTATGGGATTGAACCATGAGACCCCACCTACGGTGTGTGTTTCTACCTAGGGGTGTACAAGCCAAATCGTAAAGTGAAACACCGACGAACCAAATCAAACTAGAAAATAAAAACCGATTTGTGGTTTGGTTTGGTTGGTTTGGCGGTTGAAAAAAAAAACCGACCACTCTTGGTTTGGTATTAAAAGAAAAAAAGTCAAGCCGAACCCAAATCAAACCGACATAATATATATATATAATTTGTTTAATTTATCGATAAAAAATATTATTTATAATCTACTTTGTTTATATATTTTTAGTTAGTTTATTGTTTTCAATGTTTATATATTTTATTTCAAATTTGGGTTGTAAAATTTATAAATATTTTATTTTGTATTAAGATCCAAAGTTACATTATATTGTTATAGTTTTTCAAATTCGAAGTTAACAATTTACTTTGTAAATATTTTATTTTGTATTCAGATTGACCATAGTCTTTAATCTTATTAATTTAACATAATGAATGTTGGTATTTCAAATAAATTATTTTGTACTCATGTGAATTTTACCGTCTTTTCAAAATCTCTATTCATTTAACATTTTTTAAGTTTAGCTTATCACACGGGTAAGTGAAAAATATATTTTATATCTTTTTCAAGCACCGTATAGTTGTAAAAAACCAAAAAAACCCAAAAAAAAAACAAACAAAAGAACCGACTAAAGCCGAAATCGAAATAACTGACTTTATGTGGTTTGATTTGGTTTTAGATTTAATAAACCGATATAATTGGTTTATGTTTTTTTAATGAAAACCAAACCAAACCGACCTATGTACACCCCTAGTTCTTCCCACGGTCCTTGGGTGGTTCCGTTGGCACTGGCACCAGTTTTCTGAAAACTAGGATTTTCTCCATTTTTTAGATCCGAGGTTTTACATAATCTTCTTCTTCTATTGAAATAGATATCCAAAAGAAATGATTTACTACTAAATACATTCTGTTAATAGTTAATAAACTATTTAACATGCTTTCTTACCTTGAGACTCTTCTTCATAGATTACATTAGCATTACTAACTAGAATATCATCCTTTTTAAATACAATAATGTAGGTTGAAGCTCCTTTTATTCCATTCCATAAGTCTATACAAAAAGGGAAAATTACATGGTAAAGCAAACATATACTAGTTAATTAGTCATCATAGCTATAGTTTTAGTTAATTACCACTCGTGTCCAAAATTAAGTGATAATTACGTGGGTTGGAGTTTCAAGTTTGTGCAATTTCCACATTTGTATAATTCAAAATTTGTATAAATTCATTAATATAACTTTTGTATAAGTTCGTTATTTTGAGTTTATACAAAAATAGCTTAATTATACAAACATACCCACGAATTGTACAAACTCACTCGAGAATTATAGAAACCCTCAAATTATACAAATGAGGCAGCTTAAACTGTAGCTACAATCCGTAAATATACAAATTGTTGAGATGGAGCATAATTAAATTTAATATAGTGGCTATTTCCGAAAATTCCCCATACAAAATAGGCCAAAGAACCCCAACAAAAAGAAACAGTAAAACTTGGCCCAGTCCATTAAATGAACACACTAGCTCTTATAACAACACCCTAAAAATTAGGGTTTCCAATTGGGCTCATTTATTTCCTCCTCTATGTCGCCGCTCGAAGCTTTCTCCAACTCAACCTTCCTTTTTCATTTCTCTATGGATCATCAACACCTTCATCTTGGATGCTAAGTATCCATCTTCTTCAGGGAATATCATCATTTTCTTCCCCTTCTTATCTCTTTCTTTTTTATTCCTCTATTATATAGTCATGACTCAATTTTTCACTTGAATGAGGCAAATATCCATAGGATCTGATTCAATCTTTGTTATTGTATATTCTATTTCTATTGCGCTTAGATCAAATATAATGACGTCAAAGTGAGAACGAGGATTGTATTTGAACATCAAAAGTGTCTGATACTTATTAAGTAATACTCATTGAAATTCTTTAATCCTTTGGCTAGCAAATATCTTCCTTGAGAATGTTTCAATTCAACCTCTCACACGTCTTCACTGGAAATCTCAAGACACACAAGGCTTAATATGTCCTTGCAATGTCTGTTGACAAATTCTTCTAGAATCCTCCGTGGGCAAAAAAAATGAATTCAGTTTCATACATCTACAAATCTGAAATACTTTGTGATTATACATTTGTTCGGGGAAAGCATCGGAGAAAATGAGATCGAAATCCTGACCAATGTTGAGTTTCTTCAGGCGAGTGATCTTTAGGAGAACTGAGGTTGAAGATCACTCGCCTGAAGAAACTTAACATTGATCAGGACTTTGATCTCATTTTCTCTTATGCCCTCTCCGTACAAGTGTATAGTGACAAAATATTTCAGATTTGTAGAACCTTCCATTATTTCACTACCCAAGGCAACCTGGTGCACTAAGAATCTCAGATTTATAAAACCTTGCATGATTTCACTATCCAAGGATTCAGTGGACTAAGTATCTCAGGATTGTCGAACCTTCCATGATTTCACTACCCAAGGGCAACTGAGTGCACACAGTATTTAAGGTTTGTAGAACCTTTCATGATTTCATGACCAAATGGTAACTCGATGCATGATTTCTACGACTATTACTTAATAAGTATCGAATACTTTTTCATGTTCAAATATAATGTTCGTTGTCATTTTAATGTCATTATATTTGATCTAAGCGCTATCCAAATATAGAGATTGAACCAAATAATTTTATAGATATTTTGCATCATTATGGTGAAAATTTGAGCCATGGCCCTTAGTAGAGGAGCGAAAAACAAAAAGACAAGAAACAGAAGAAAATGATGATTTTCGAGATAGTAATGCGAATGCAATTCATGAAGAATAGTCTCAAGGTAAAAAAGCATCTTAAATGGTTTATAAGCTATTAACATAATTTATTTAGTTGTAATACATTTCTTTTGGGGTTTCTATTTCAAGAAATAAGTGAAGGCTGCAAAGAGCTCGAACAAAACCCAATATTGATACTGGTAAGAGAAATAGCTTGTTAAATTTGTTAAACTAATTAATAGCTTGTCTTTGGTATAGTTAGATACTTGTATATATCAACATGAGTATAACTTATAAGTAAGATCCTTAATCTTCCCTAAAACCACGTAGTAACTATCATGTTTCAATTTATGTGATTTAATTTGAATAGACACAATTGTTTAAGAATAAAATAAAGATCATTATTGAAAATAGTGATTATAAACATGTCTTAACATAAATATATATGATCATAAGACTTATAATACTTGAGGTCTTAAAATTTCTTCAGCATTTCAAATGAAATCATCTTGTAGTAGTTGTTATACTTATATCAAGTTTGATGCAGATTAAGAGAACAAAGAAGCTAATAGTGGAATTGAAGAAGATCTTCCAACGAAGAGCAGTCGATACACTCTGGTGACCTTAATAGTGGCAATCCATATTAGGAAATTGTTATAAAAAAAGACTGTCACGACTCGAAAACTCGAATCATGATGACACCTACTATAACCCACTCCTAGATAAGCTCACCTTTTTTCTCTTAATCCTCTTACAACCGGCTCGATATAAGTACTGGTGGCTGGGCTCATAGCAGTATTACGAAAATAGATGCAGAGCGTAATATGAGTACCAAAACAACAGGTACCTGATTAACGTTTCAAGGACACTTCTTCCAATCTAAGTGTCAACGATCGCTAGTCAGTATAATAACCCAACTAAATGAGTTGGGGTCGAATCCCACAAAGAGTGGTACGTGTTTAAGATTCAATAGGAAAATATGAATATGCTTAAGTCAATCATAAGAAAAGACATTTACGAGTAAAAGAACAATTCAAATTAGGGGTGACACGAATGTCAAATAAGGGGTTTTGTTTTAACTATCAGCTACAACAACCACAAATAACACCAATTTAATTAAAATGAGATGGGTTCTTGGGATGTGATTGGATTATAGGCTAAGGTAGACAAATGGGTGATTGCAACCATTAGTAAATAGTTGTAAATCAGTGACTAAGCTAGACTTTAGTGGGGATAAAATTTATCTCGAACAATTTATCCCGAATCAAGTTGGTTTCTCTCGAACACCAACAAGCAAGCAGATAAGAACAACCTTTGCTTTAGTCCATTCACTCTCTCGAGCTGAATGTGTGGAAAAGGGTTTAGGATTCACTCTCTCAAGCTGAACCCATGACAACCCAATACCCACAGACCATCAATTCAGTAATCTTGGTTTTAAAACCTCTCTCTCGAGCAAGCCAAAAACACAAAGGTAGAACTTCATTTGCAACTACAATCCTTTAATTTTAACCATAATTATTGATTGAAATCACTTCTAAACAACATTTAAACTAAAAATTAGCAATACCCATAAACTAGATCAACCCATAATCACATAATCACACCCCAAGAATTAGGTTTTAGCTAGACATCATAAAAAGATAGAAATCGTTACCAAATTGTGTTTCCATCAACTAGGGTAAGATTAATTTTGTCTTTACAAAGGTCCAAGTTGAAGAATCTCAAAGACCCACTTCCAATTTCTTAAAAATGGAAAACTTTAATTCTTCAAAGCTAAGGAAAAGTTGTCTCAAAAACTCATAATTCAAAACTCAAAAATTTTATAGTCACCAAAAATATGTTGCGAAGGACCATTCGAAGCAGTAAGTTGGGATCGCCGATCCACTCGGCGATCCGCTTTTGGTAAGTTCCCCCGCCTTTTTACTTTGGCCTTCAGCATCCTTAAGTTCTGTAACATTGGGCGATCCAACACTGCATCGCGGAACCACTCGTGTCGCACCCCGAGCCTACACCCTAGACGGGACTAGCACTCGAGAACCATTGATGGCCCCAAGCGAACCCTTGTCCTGGCTTACTTACTTAGCTGAAGACTTTAAGCATTATTACAATGATCAAATGCACTTTACTCAACTGTTTAATAAAATAACTAAGAATGTTTAAAGGTCAAACACAACTTGGCCAAAATGGAAACTCAAGTTTTAGCATATGAAATAATAATGTAAAGACAACTGACTACTAACTGTCTATGAAGCCTCTAAAACAAAGAGGGTTGTCGGGACAGGACCCCCAATCATCCTAACAACTGAAAGCTAAACAATTATGAAAAAGACCCTACGGAAAGCAAAGAGGCTCACCAACGGACTCTGAGTGCTCAACCTGATCAACAAGGTGATGGATGTTGATCCTGCTTACCTGTGTCTGCATCATAAGATGATGCAGGCCAACTGGCATTAGTACATTGAATGTATGAGCATGCGAGTTGGAATGTTAAACACAACTTAGGCTTGAAAAAGATCTTAAAGGAACACTTACCTTAACTTTACTCAACTCATGAAAAACTCAACTTAAAATGCAGTGTAAAACAACAATAATAGTGCAATTTATAAAAAGCATTTAGAACAGTAAATAAAAACTCAATTTGTTAAAGATATGCAATAACAAACTCAACTTTACTCATATCAAAGTAGTATAGTTTATGTGGGAGTTTCTCTAACCGACAACCACCACTATGAGCCTAAGTGGTGATGCAGCGTTTTGCCCACGCTGCCAGAAATGTCATATACTTTGCCGTCATATAGAACGTCTTAACTAAGTGGATCCACTAGTCTATGCTAAAAAGCAACTTAAGAAGTCATATAAAAAGTATGATCCTTTACTACCCATGATGGCTACATGGTTTATGGATACTTGAGTTAATATGAACTCGCGTCCCCATATCGGTGCTCAATACTACTCCCAAAATATACTTAGCTCATATGTTTTTAAAATAAAACTTCTTTCTTTTGTTTGAGATAATTACTCAAAACTTAGCTTGAAAGCTCTCTTGGAAATCGGTGTTTCCCTTTCTTGTTCAAATGTGAAAACATTTTAAACTCTTGGGAATACTTAGTTCCCTTATAACTTTTGGAGAATGAAGTCAAATCTTTACTCTTTGCTTAACTTAAAACTTAAGTGTTAGAACAAAGTTAAACCGTTTGTGAAAGACTTTTGAAAAACATTAATGAGCTTCTCTAGACTTGCTTCTTAACTTCTAAACTTGACTCTTCACTTTCCTTGAATTGAATTATAGATTCAAGGATTGTGATTTGTGATAGTAAAGATCTCATGATGTTTAGGAGTGTTTTTAGATAGCAAAACATGAGAAAAGATCAAAAAATCATTGTCTGAGAGCAGGTCCGTGAAGCGGAGATGTATTTAAATTTTTGGTCGCAAAAATTCTTTTTGAGGCAGAACGGTCCGTGACCGCTCCACTCCGCGAAAGAATTTTTCCCAAATCTAGGGAGCAGGTCCGCGACGCGGAGCCAGTTCCCAGATTTGCTCGACTAATTTCCTTCTTCGTTTTCCAGCCCCAATTCGCCCAAACTCGGTTCTTTCTCCCAAATTCTTTTTAGATACAGATACCCAGAAAATGTACCTAAGAACCTAACTCCAACCAACTCAATAATTTGACGTAATGATCTCAGAAACTTCTCAATCTCAGCCCAATTCAAGAACGTCATCAAATTCAAGAATACATATCAAGAACATCAACTTTCAAACTCTTTTAGGAAGAATTCACGCTAAAATAAATGTGTTTGGCACGTGGGTGAATGGACCCAACGTTATTAAAGCCTCACATACCTTGTAGGGATTAACCCTTGGCGAAATCCACACGAAAATCTCCGAGAACTCGACGAACAATGAACTTTTCTTCTCCTTTCTCCTCTTTTCTCTTTTCTCCAAGCCCTAGCGTATTTTGGTAAAAGCGTAAACTGATCTAATTCTGATTAGACCCTAACTTAATTACCAAAAACGAAATAAAACAATTGGGCAAGGAAAAGACCAAACTACCCTTCAAAAATCCAGATTAGACTTTCCTTATATGAATATCCCAACTTCAAACGTGCATATCTCACTTATACGAACTCAGAATTGCGCAAACTTGGCGGTGTTGGAAAGATTATTCCAAGATCTTTCATACAATATTTGTAAGCACACCTAACTCATTCTGAGCTAAGAGTTATGGTCGGTTGAACTTGACCAAAAACCATACTTAACATAACTTAACCAAATTTCCAGATTTTTTCATTCTTTCCTAAAATGACTATTTCCAATTTTTAACTCTTCCTAGTTCTTTCAAATAGCGAAATGTTACAATATCTCCCCCTTGGGAACATTTGTCCTCGAATGAGATTACTCTTACTTGGCTAAGGGTGTAACATCTAGCAATTAGCTCAAACACCCAAAAATCAAATCTAACACATCAAGTATTTCAATTAAAGAGTACTAAGAAGACAATTAGTACCTTGATCAGGAATTTCTCCGAATTCGAAGAGATGTGGATATCTCTTTTTCATATCTTCCTCAGCTTCACAAGTAGCTTCCTCAACAAATTGGTTCCTCCAAAGGACTTTGACTGATGCTACCTCTTTTGTTCTCAACTTGCGAACTTGGCGATCTAGAATCTGAACAAGAATCTCCTCATAAGACAAGCTATCCTTGATCCCAACATCTTCAGTTGGTATAATCAATGAAGGATCGCCCATGCACTTCTTCAACATGGAGATGTGAAATACCGGATGAACCACTGCTAACTGTTGGGGTAGCTCCAACTCATAAGCTACCTTGCCAATTCTCTTGGAAATTCTGTAAGGGCCATTATATTGGGGACTAAGCTTCCCCTTCTTACCAAACGTCATAACACCCATCATGGGTGAAACTTTTAAATATACCCAATCATCTACTTCAAACTCTAACTCCCTTCTCCTAACATCAGTGTAGGATTTCTGACGACTCTGCATTGTTTTCAACCTCTCTTGAATCACTTTCACTTTCTCCATAGCTTGATGAACTAAATCTGGTCCTATCAACCCAGCTTCACCAACTTCAAACCATCCAATAGGAGATCTGCATCTTCTCCCATAAAGAGCTTCATAAGGAGCCATCTGGATGCTATAGAGGTAACTATTGTTGTAAGCAACCTCAATGAGAGATAGGTGATCATCCCAATTCCCTTTGAAATCAATCACATATGCCCTCAACATATCTTTTAAAATCTGAATAGTGCGCACTGCTTGACCATCTATCTGAGGATGAAAAGCAGTACTTCAGTTCACTTTTGAACCTAAGCCTTTTTTAAATGACTTCCAAAACTGTGCAATAAATTGTGCACCTCTATCTGATATAATCGAAATAGGGACTCTATGAAATCTTACTACCTCTTGAATATATAACCTGGCATAATCTTCTACAGTATGGGTAGTATTTACCGGCAAAAAGTGGGCTGACTTTGTCATTCTATCGACAATCACCCAAATAGAATCATGCTGCCTGTGAGACCTCGGCAAACCTGTGATGAAGTCCATATTAATCATCTCCCACTTCAATTCTGGAAGTTCTATATTTTGAGCCAAACCAACGGGCCTTTGATGCTCTACTTCAACTTGTTGGCAATTCGGACACTTAGCAGCAAATTCTACAATGCACTTCTTCATGCTACTCCACCAATAAACGTCTCTCAAAACACGATACATCTTTGTGGAACCCCGTTGAATGGAATATCTGGAGCTATGAGCTTTCTCCATGATCCTCTCTTGGAGTTCATCCACCATTGGTACACACAATCTACCTTGATACCTCAACACACCATCTCCCCCTTGTTCAAAAGCCATTACTTTTTGCTTATGAACATTTGCCTTCAATTCAAGCAAAATGAGATCTTGGTCTTGCTTCTCTTTTACTTCTGACACTAATGATGATTCAGCCCTATTCATCACTACTACTCATCCTTCTATGGAATCCATTAGTCGGACTCCCTGGCGTGAAAGTCTATGCACATCTTTCGCTAACTCTCTCTTTTCTTCCTCAACATGGGCGGTACTACCCATAGACATGCAACCTGCTCAAAGCATCAGCAACAAGTACATTAGCCTTACCTGGGTGAAAAAGAATACTCATGTCATAATCCTTGAGAAATTCTAACCACCTCATTTGTCTGAGATTAAGCTCTTTCTGAGTAAATTGATACTAAAGACTCTTGTGATCAGTGAATACATCAACATGCACACCATACAAATAATGATGTCATATCTTCAAAGCAAATACCACGGCAGCCAACTCTAAGTCATGTGTTGGGTAGTTCTTCTCATAAACCTTCAACTGTCTAGAGGCATAAACTATAACCTTGCCATTCTGCATTAACACACAACCTAAACCAAATCTAGACACATCACAATAGACCACAAAGCCTTGCGTACCTTCTGGTAAGGTCAATACTAGGGCAGTAGTCAACCTCTTTTTCAATTCCTGAAAGCTTTTCTCACAAGCTTCAGACCATTGAAACTTCACTATTTTCTGAGTCAACTTGGTCAACGGAGACGAAATGGACGAGAATCCCTCGACAAACCTTCGATAATATCCAGACAACCCCAAGAAACTCCTAATATCAGTTGGAGATGTGGGTCTAGGCAAATTCTGCACTGCCTCTATTTTCTGAGTGTCAACTCTAATTCAATCACCGGAAACTATGTGGCCTAAGAATGCTATAGACTCAAGCCAAAACTCACATTTAGAGAACTTAGCATATAACTCCTTATCTTTCAAAGTCTGAAGAACTATTCTAAGATGACTAGCATGATCTTCCTCATTCCTCAAATAGATTAGCATGTCATCAATGAACACGATAACAAACATATCTAAATAAGGCTTGAATACTCTATTCATAAGGTCCATGAACACTACAGGTGCATTAGTTAAACCGAAAGACATGACCAAAAACTCATAATGACCATAACGGGCCCTGAATGTTGTCTTGGGAATATCACACACCCTTACTTTCAACTGATGGTAGCCAGATCTGAGGTCTATCTTATAAAAACAAGAGGCACCCTGAAGTTGATAGAAAAGAGCATCAATTCTCGGAAGAGGATACTTGTTCTTGATGGTAACCTTGTTCAATTGGCGGTAATCTATGCACATCCTAAGGGAACCACCTTTCTTTCTCACAAATAAGACTGGAGCACCCCAAGGTGAGACACTTGGTCGAATAAAGCCCTTATCTAGGAGATCTTTCAATTGCTTTTTAAGCTCTTTCAACTCTGCTTGTGCCATTCTATATGGCGAAATAGATATAGGATGAGTATCTAGAAGAATGTCTATGCCGAAGTCTATTTTTCTCATAGGAGGGACTCCGGGTAGATCATCTGGAAAGACTTCTGGAAAAACTTTTACTATAGGAACTGACTGCATTGGAGGTATCTCAACACTAGAGTCATTAAATCGGACTAAGTGATAGACACAACCCTTAGAAACCAACTTTCTCACCTTAAGGTATGAAATGAAACGACCCTTAGGCATTGCTAAACTACTACTCCACTCTATGATTGGCTCATTTGGAATTTGGAACTTGACAACTCGAGTTCTACAATCTATTGAGCCATAACATGCATGAAGCTAGTCCATACCTAGAATGACATCAAAATTTACCATGTCTAACTCAACTAAATCAGCCATGGTGTTCCTGTGATTGATAGAAATAACACAATCACGATATACTCACTCAGCTAGAATAGACTCCCCAACAGACAAAGAAACACAGAAGGGTTCACAAAGTTCCTCATGAAGAACATCAAAATTATTTGCAACATAAGGAGTCACAAAAGATAAACTTGCTCCTAGGTCTAGCAATGCATAAACATCTAGAGAAAAGACTTTGATCATACCAGTGACAACATCTGGAGAATTAACTTGCTCTTGACGACTAGTGATCGCATATAGGCGGTTTGCTCTTTTGCCAGTACCGGAAGTATCTCCTCTAGGTGCAGCCATTTATGGTGGAGCAACTGATGAAGATTGAGCTTTATTGCCTTGATTCATATTACCTTGCCGGTTCTTGGGGTACTCTTTCATGAAGTGACCCTCTTGTCCACACTTGAAACAACTTGTGGAACCATTGCGACACTTACCTGGGTGGGTTCTACCACACTTAACACATGCAGGCGCCCAATTACCTCCTTGTGCCACACTACCCTGAGATTGGGCAGGTCTAGCCCTGAAGTCCTGTGAATTCTGACCATTGTACTCACGTTTGTTTCTTGGTGCAGATGATGGAGCAGGTCCCTTTTGCTTTTGCTGAAAAGACGAATGGTTCACATTACTTTTCTGCTTCCTGGACTCATTCCTTATCTTAGCCTTCTTATTTCTGAATTCCCCATATCCCTCAGCTTCTCTTCCTCAACTTGTTGCACATATACCATTAACCTTGATATATCCATGTCCCCAATTAGCATCACTGTCATGCTCTCTTTTCTTGACTGACGGGACAACCCAGTAACAATTAGACTCATTCTACTTCTCATATCCGCAACCATCTCCGGATCATAACGGGATAGTTGGGTAAACTTCAACCCATACTCATGAACGCTCAAAGAATCCCACTTAAGTGTGAGAAACTCTCGTACCCTAGCCTCTTTCAGTTCTCAGGAAAAGAAACGCCCCAAGAAAGTTTCCTCAAAACATGCCCAACTCGCAGGTGGTGCTTCATCAGCCCTACCTTTCTTCCACTGATCGAACCAAATCCTAGTGACACCTTTCATTTGGTATGCAGCTAGTTCCACCCTCCTAGTATCAGCAACATGCATGACATTAAATACCTTTTGCAGCTCCTCTATAAAGTTCTCTAGATCCTCAGTAGTGCTTGAACCAGTGAAACTTGGAGGGTTCATCCTCAAGAACTCACGAATCCTCGAAGTGTCAGCCTTTTCTTATCAAGCTCCTCTTTAGTCATAGCTTGACTTAGCATCCTTATTGCTTCTCTGAACTCCACATTAGTAACTTCTCCTTGGGGTTGCACTTCAGGTGCATTAGGTAGCACCCTTCAAAAATCCGGATTAGACTTTTCTTATATGAACAGCCCAACTTCAAATGGGCATTTCTCACTCATACGAACTCAGAATCGTGCAAACTCAGCGGCGTTGAAAAGATTATTCCAAGATCTTTCCTACAGTATATGGAATCACACCTAACTCATCTTGACCTAGGAGTTATGGCCATTTGAAATTGACCAAAAATCATACTTAACATAACTTCCAAATTTCCAGATTTTTCCATTCTTTCCTAAAATGACTACTTCCAATTTTTAACTCTTCCTAGTTCTTTCAAATAGCGAGATGTTACAACTCGGTGACACGCCGAATGTTTCTTTCTCTCACCAAATTGATTTTCTCCTTCAGGGCTTGGCACACTGAAACTTTAGGTAAGATAGTGGCCATTCGGCGACTCGCCCAATGGACTCGGCGATTACCAGGCGTTCTTTTCTTAGTTCTTTCAGCTGCTTTGTTCCTTTTTGCACACTAGTGTCCATGCTTCGTTCTTCAATCCATATACCTGGAAATCAAGGATTTTACATAAGTTATTGGCACAAAACAAGCATTTGAGCACACGAAATCTATCCAAATAAAGCCTTAAATGAGTCCAAATCGTGGACTCATCAGTACCTAGTAGGTATCATAGGGCCCCTATAAGTTGACTGAGCATAGAAAGTAAGACAATAATGCAAAGCAAGAAATAAAACTAACTAAAGGTCAAAAGAGCGGATAGTCAACGATAATCAAACTGAAGTGATCACGAGTCTAGGAATATATTGAAAGGAAAGCAAGCAACTAGCTAATACATAACTAGACCCCATAAGCCTAGAAAGTACACTCATATAGAATTTAAAGTAAATAACCTAAAGGATATAGGTATGATCCAAAACGCAATAAGTCACCCTCTTCTCTTAATCCTCTACAATAAGCTTCATATCAGTACTGGTGACTGGGGCTTGGACCAACATCACAAAAATAGATGCAGAATGTAGTATGAGTACCAAAACATCAGGTGCCCAGTAGTCACCATAGGACCCCCATAAGCCGACTAAGCTTAGAAAGTAAACACAATAATGAAAAATGAGAAATAACACTAACTAAATGTCAAAATAGCGGAAAGGTAACAATAATCAAACTGAAGTGCATGCGAGTTTAGGAATATATGGAAAGAAAGAATGTAACTAACTAAAACCTAACTAGACCCCCATAAGCCCAAAAAATACACTTGTGCACAACTTAAAGTAAATATCCCGAACGAACCCCCATAAGCCCGACAAGTACACAAAAGAGCTACAACTATATAGAGTATGAGAATTGGTGAATCTAGAACTGGGAGTACATAGCACAAACCTCGACGTGTGGATAAGATGCCCAAATAATTCAATAGAACCACGACACTACCAGAGAGAACTCCGCTTTTTGGATCAATTTTCACACGATTTGAAAAAAATGCTATGAATCAACTTGACAGAGGATAATATGCCCGAAACACAGATTGCGGCTAAAGATAACGTGCCCAGACCTTAATATGCGGCTATATGAATTTTTGAAAAAGAGTCCCATGTCAAAGTCACCATCATAAGACCATTGTGGATCGACATCGACCCCAAAGTTTCCAATGAACCACTCCAAGTCCGAATCAAATCCAACCCTGAATCATTGAATGAAGCCCAAAATAAAAATGGAAAATCACTAGGGTCGTAGTATAAAGGGGAATTATGGATGAAAGGTCATCAGAGAAGAGTTACCGCCTAGCTAAGGCTTATACTATCATACTTAAGTCTACTATATATATCAATCTACAGGGTGCTAAGTCATCCGAAACGATGATGGAGAGTTCTAAGGCCTATCGACTCGAACACACGAGTCTAAGGCAACACTAGCCTAACTCTAGGCTAAGGCCATTAATAGGCTAATATCAATCACAACCAACTAAGAATGACAACCTCAAGGTAAGGTATGGTCACAAAACAAGAATAAACATGCTAGCACTCCCAAAATATCCTGACTACCACCTAAGGCATGATTTCTAACCAAAAAACATGAATCATCCACCACCAACAACAATGCGATCAAACAAGAGATAACACAAGGCATGAAGGAATAAAGACAAGTAGAGAGGCATGCTCCATTATACCCAAAAAAAATCTCTTAAAACATGATAATTGAACATGAAACAACCTAGAAACCCATCCCAACACTAGTTAATCAACATGAACTCACAAACACAAGTTTAATCTAAGTTGTAAGTCGTAGCCTATCTCAAAAGCTGATCGTGCGTACTCCCAAATCACCATTCTAAAGATTTGCCTTTCTGAAAGGCCTCTGATCACTGTCATGCTATCAAAATCATAAACACAATGTCAAAAAAAAACATTTGTCATGGCCCAAAAACTCAAGTCATGATGGAACCTACTATAATCCACCAATAGGTAAGTCAACATGTAACTTGGAACGAATAGTAATAGGCATACATGGTAGATACAATAAATAACAGGGATTACAAAATAAAACATTAAAGGAAAGCAAACGAGATTTCCTTTGATTTTTGTTCAGGGAATACGAACGGAAGCAAATATATTGTAACATCCCGCCTTAGAAAGAAACTAGAAATAGAAAGAAATCATTTTTGGAAATATTGGCAAGATCTGCTAAGTATGAGTTTGGGTCAACTTCAAACGACCACAACTTTCAGTACATGAGGATTTAGGTGGGCTATAAAATATCAAATGAAAGGTCTTTGAATTATCTTTCCAACGCCACTGAGTTTGCCAATTTTCAAGCTCGTATGAGGGAGATATGCTCGTTTGAAGTCGGTCTGTCCAATTAAGAAAAATTACCCGGATTTAAGAGAGGTATTTTGGTCTTTTGATTATCCAATTAAGTTATTTCGTTTTTTGTAATGTATTTGGGGTCTAAACTGATTTGGTTCAGTTTATGCATTCCAAATAATGTTAGGGCTTTGAGAGAAGAGAAAAGAGGACAAAAGCCAAGGTTTCATCGCGTTCTTGAGATTTCGCTTGCGGATTTCGCCAAGGGTTAATCCCTAAGAGGTATGTGAGATCACATAGCATTGGATTCGTTCACCCATGCGCCAATCATTATGTTCTTGAAAGTAGAGTATATGAGTTCTAGATGAATTTTGTTGAAGTTTCGTTTGAATCTTGATTGTTGGGTTTTGGAGGAGTTCTTGAGATGATTTGATGAGATTTAAGGTGGTTTTTGAGTAGATTCTTATATGCTTTGGTTAGGTATTCAAATCTAAGTGATTGGGGAGGAATCCATTCGATTCTAGATGAATTAGGGTCGAAAACGAGTAAGAGAATTCGTCTAATTATTTGGGAAAAGAGGTGGGGCGTCGCGCCACTTAGTGCGCCCCACATCAAGATATGTAGGTTGGGCTATGGGGTGTTGCGCCACTCAGTGCTCCCTAACCTAGGTTTTGCAGGATAGGCGCCCTGCGCCACTCAGTACGCCAGGGTCGCCAGGTCCTCTACCCTTTCCCACTTCTTTCAGTTTGAGTTTCCTCGAATTGTACCTGTGTTTTCTACACTCTAAGGTACGATTAAACATCGAGAGATCATCTATAACATGTGATCATAATCCTTGAATCCATAATTCAAATTCAAGGTAGAGCTAAGAGTCAAGTTAAGAGAGTTCTTAGAGACGTTCAAAAGACTTTTACAATCGTCTTAAATTTGTTTTAAAGACTTAAGCATTGAGTTTAAGAAAGAGTAGAGCCGAGTTCATTTCCTTAAAATGATGTATGGGACTAAGTACTCCCAAAGAGAAAATGGTTTCACATTTAAGATGAAAGGAAACCCCGATTTCCAAATGAGTTTTCATGAGTAGTTTTGAGTTCTATCTCTTTAAAGAGATAAGCTTTTTGAGTAATAACCTCAAACCACAGAGAAAGATTTATTTTTCAAAACATATGAATTGCATATATTTTGGGAGTAGTATTGAGCACCAATATGGGACGAGCTCATAATAACTCAAGTCTCCATAAACCATGTAGCCATCGTGGGTAGAAAGGGTCATACTTTTTAGATGATTCCTTAATGCTTTTTTAGCATAGACTAGTGGATCCACTTAGTTGAGGCATTCTATATCCCGGCAAGTTATAGGACAGTTCTGGTAATGTGGGCGAGACGTTGTATCATCACATAGCTCATAGTAATGGTTGTCGGTTAGAGAATCTCCCAAATAGAGTTTATTTTTGTATTCTTATATACAATTGAGATATTATGGTATTTCCCAATACTTTGAGATATTATCTACTATTTAAATGCTTTATATAAGCTGCATCTTTATTGTTGTTTAATTCTTCATTGAGTTGAGTATCCATGAGTTGAGTAAAGCTGAGGTAAGTGTTTCTTTCAGAATTCAGTTCAAGCTTATGTCATGTTTAGCTTTCCCCTCGCATGTCGTACATTCAATGTACTGACACTAGTTGGCCTGCATCATTTTATGATGTAGATGCAGGTAACCAGGATCAGCAGTCCGCGCTTCACTGATCCAGTAGGGCATTCAGAGTCAGTTGGTGAGGCTTTTTGCTTTCCAGAGTATCCCTTTTTATATTGTTTTAATATTTCAGTGTATAGGATGATCGGGGGTCTTGTCCCGACATCCCTCATAGTATTAGAGGCTTCATAGACAAATAGTCATAGTTCTTTAGTCGTTGCATTTCAGTTGTTTTGTTATAAGACTTAAGTTGCCACTTTGGCTAGTTGGATGTTTAATTCTAAAACATTCTAAGTTATTTTGAGACAGTTTAGTAAAGTTGCATTTGTTTTCTTTTATTAATGCTTAAAGTCTTCCGCTGAGAGTCTAGCATGGCCAAGGGTTCGCTTGGGGCCTGCAACAGTTCTCGAGTGCCAGTCCCGCCCAGGGTGTAGGCTCGGGGCGTGACATATATATACAAATAAAACGAGATCCAACCGAAAACCTAGTGGTCGGAGATACTACAACATAGTACAAGTCCTAAAAGTGGACCAAAATATAGAGACTTGTCTTAAAAGCAAATGACTAGACAAAACTAAAAAAAAAGACATGTATGATCCATAACACCATAAGCTCACTCTCATCTCTGAATACTCCTGCAACCGCCTTGATATTAGCATCGGTGACAGGTGCTCTAACATGCATCACAAAAACAAATGTGGATTGTAGTATGAGTACCAAAACAACGGTAACTAATAGGTATCATAGACCGATTGAGCTTGGAAAGTAAAGACAATAATAAAAACAAGAAATAACACTAACTAGAAGTCAATAGAGTGGGAAGGTAACGATGATCAAATCAGAGCGCACACGAGTCTAGGAATATACGGAAAGGAAAACAAGTGACTAGCTAAACCTTAACTAGATCCTTATAAGCCCAAAAGTTACACTTGTGCGCAATTTAAAGTAAATAGTCCGAATGGACCCCCATAAGTCTGACGAGTACACAAAATAACTACAATAATTGAGTATGAGAATCGATGAATCCAGAACTAGGAGTGCATAGCCCGGACCTTGAATCTAGAATAATATTCCCAAAGAACCCAATAGAACCATACCGTTGTGAATCAACTCGATAGAGGATAATATGCCTGATACTCAGACTGCGGCCAAAGATCATATGCGTAGACCTTGAATCTGCGACTATAAGAGTGGTATGCCAAACCTTAAATCTGTACGAACTATCGAAGAAGAGTCCCATGAAAAATTCACCATCATAAGACCATCGTGGATCGACATCCACCTCAAAGTTTCCAATGAATCACTCCACGCCCGAACCAAATCCAACCCTGAATCATCAAATGAAGCCCAAAATCACAACAAAAAATCACTAGGACCGTAGTATAAAAGGGAATTATGGATGGAAGGTCATCAGAACTAAGTTAATGCCTAATTAAGGCTCATACTATCAAACCCAAGTCTAGTATATTAGTTTGTAGAGATTTAAGTTGTCCAAAGCAATGTCGGAGAATTCTAAGGCATATCGGTTCCAAAATGTGAGTCTAAGAAAATATCTAACATATTCATAGGCTAAGGTCAATAATAAGCTACCAAAGATTACAACCAATTACGTACGATCACCACAAGGTAAGGTATGATCATAAAATAAGAACAAATATGCTAGCACTCCTGAAAAACGCCCAGCTACCACCTAAGGCATGATTTCTAACCAGTAAACATGAATTATCCACAAATAACAATACAATAAAACAATATATAACACAATTCATAAAGGAATCAATAAGACTATATAGACATGCTCTATTTTACCTGGAAATTACCTAAAAAGCTCCTAAAACATGAATTCTAATAACTGAACATGCAAGGACCTAAAACCCATCCCAACTTTAGCTAATCAGTTTGAATTCACAAACGCAAGCTCAGTCTAAAGTCGTAAGTCGTAGCCTAACTCAAAAGTTGATCGTGTGCGCTCCCAAATTATGATTCTAGAGTTTTCCCTTTCTGAAAGGCCTCCGATTGCTACCACACCATCAAAATCATAAACATAATGTAAAAACAAGTGGTATGACACCAAAAAACACAATAATTGGGGATGGACCCATAATTGAGTTAAAATGGAATTATGGGACCCACAGTAGGAATCTCAAAATTGACTCGGTTAAAAGGTCCAATTTAATTTACAAGACTTGTACTCTATTGTAGTATCTATGACGTGTGACCACCGGGTTTTGTGTTTGATCTCTTTTGATTTTTATATATAGTTGCTTCCGTTCTTATCTTCTTTTGTTTTCCTTAATATTTTATTCAGTATTCCCTGTTATTTATTGTATATATCCTTTATGCATGTTACTAGTCGTCCCGTGTTACGGGTTGACTTATCTACCGGTGGGTTATAGTAGGTGTCATCATGACTCAAGTTTTTGGGTTGTAACAAGTTCGACTGGATGTTCGTTTGTTTTTTTGCAAGTTTCTGTGTGTTTGGAGCTTTTAAAACTTGAACGGCTGACATCTGTCAAAAATTTAGGAGGACAAGCTCAAAATGCAATTTTGACGGTTCTGTTAGCTCCAAAACATCAGGTTTGATCTAGAATGAACTTTGGTGCGGATCTCGAGGCTTGCATGCTCATTCTGAGCCCCCTAGTAAAATTTTATTTAAAACAACGATTGGGTGTGGGGACCCCCTTTTCATCGAGATGACCTCAGTTAGAGGTTCTGACATCTTCGTTGGGTCTAAAATGCCAAATTTGGTGGGTTAGCATATCTCATTTATGTACATGGATTCCGAACAAATCCCAAGCGCCCCCATCAAAGCATTTTGCACATTTATATATTGGGTTGGTGCAACACTGTTGCTCTTCATGTTTGAGCACCTTGTGTCTCGTTCGCAAAGGCCAAAGACTTTTGTTTCCGTGTTCGTGAGCCTTGTGTCGCATTCGTGAAGACCAAGTATGTTTGGTCATCGCATTCGCAAAATGGGCTCTACGATCGCGGAGAGCAGTCACCTCGACCTTCCGCGTTCGCAAGTGGCCTTCTACGTCCACAATGAAGGGCCAAGATTGATCTGGCCATGTTGACCACCGTGATCGCAGTCTTGGGCCTATGTTCGAAGAAGTCAATTTATTGACTCGCATCATTTATCAACTTCATTTATACCTAATTTATTTTCAACTTTAAAATTATCTACATATTTAAAAATTTAGTAATTTTAATGAAGAAAAACTTAAAATAACTATAACACTTTGTTTGGATGGTTGTTGCTTATTATTTCATAATGTATCGTATTAAATCGGTAGTTACATAAAAGGGGTGTCAAAAATGAACCCAAACATAGGTAACCCGCCCGGAATTTTAAAGGTTGGGCTCAAGATAATTTGAGTTGGGTTCAATGTCAACTCATTCAAGCATAACCCATTTTAAGAGAATCCTTAATTGAGCCCATTTCAATCTTCAATTTCAACCTGTTTTAAAACTCTTTACTAAGATATGTTCCTATATTAAAGGTATGAATTATTATATATTTAACATCTTTTAGGATTTTTCTATCCATTTGTTTTTTTTTTTTAAATAAAAATCTTGAGCTGAAATTCAAATTGTGATTATAAAAGTTAAATATCACTATGTTAAAATTATTGAGATTAATTGGGTCAAATAGGGTGGGTCAAGACCCAACCCATTTTTTAGCCCATTTGAACCCAACCCATTTGAGCCCAAAGTAAACTTGGGTGGGTCAAGACCCAACCCAATTTCTATTTCAACCCATTTTAATATCTCCAATTTCAACTCAACCCACCCATTTGACACCCCTAGTACTAACTAATTATAAAGTTTCCAATCATAAAATGACATGTGTCCAATTTGTGCACGCATCACTTGCTTTCAAGAGAGTCAGCACACTCTCTATGCCATGTCAGCGTTTGTGGTGTATTTATTCCATTTTAAATTAGTTTAGGGGGTACTAGGACCCTAGTTAAGTTTAGGTGTGTCACTGAGATTTCGGTCATAGTCTAGGAGGGTACTTGTGCCTTATCCCTAATTTAAATAACAATCAAAACAAACATTGTATTTAGACTAACAATACAGTACAACCATCAAAACAAGGTGTAAATTACAAAGAATGAAAAGGAAAGAATGTTACAATAACTATATAAAGAATGAAAAAATATTAAAATAACTAAAGAATGAAAAATAATTTGATGAAAAAACAAAAATGTCAGCCGCCTTTTTATTTTTCTAAGGTATGGCAATTCTCTTTTTATGGTAAGGCACAAGTCGTCATGTGCCTTCTTTCATCAGTTAACACCCTTCACGACGTCAAATGAAAGACACGTGGGCTCCTGTATTTTTATCGTTTTGGTTTCAACTTCAAATTATTTGTCTTTTTGGAATTTTTGATCAATTTTATTGCTTTTTTAGCTCTTGACTCTAAAGGAACAAGCTATTATTCTCACCAAATATAAAGTATGAATATGATTTTCAATTATTTATTAAAAAAAATCATAATACAAAAATTGAAGGTAATATTTATCATAAGAAACGAAAGCCAAAATCATATGTTTATTATGGTTGACAATGATACCTTTTATATGTGTTGATAGAACACAATTAAGCACCTAGTAAACTAGCTTGAAACTTTTTTATTCTTCAACACCCCACCTGGCATCAGGGCTAGACATTTGAAGTGTGCAAATTTAATTTGGGGGGTCAATATCAAGTGAGATGAATCTTGCTTTGATACCATATAAAATTAGGTCTTGGGCCTAACAATGAGTGTGTGGGGTGGTAGGGATGTGGACTACGGGGGTGCGGTGTGAAGAAGAGGTATGTTGGAGGGTGGGTAGGACACAATCAATGTGGAATGTCACTTGTTTTTCTTACTTTCATTAAGAAAGTCATTTTCCTTGTTTTAAAGAAATTTATTTTCTTAGAGAAAATATTTTCTAAATTTTCACATGAGAACATTGTTCCCTCGTACCAAACACACCCTTAGGTAATAAATAGAAAAAATTCCATAATAAGGTAAAATGTAATATGTATTTACTATACACCGTTGTAGTTTAAAAGAATTACAATTCATAGCTATAGTTATGATTTTATAGCAAATTTCTCTCTTCTCTCTCATATATCTCTGTCCCCTCGCTTGCCTCTCTCCCTCCTTCTCTCACATCTCTCCTCTATCTTCCCTCTTGCGCACACCTCTCTTTTTCTCTCTGCAAAATAAATATAAATGGTAACAATCAATGATACAAATACAATTGATAATAGTCAATGATACAAATACAAATGGTAATTATCAACTATATAGAAGCTTTTTAGTGATACAAAATAAAATGAGATTTTTCAATGATACAAATCTTTGTTTAGATTCAAAATACAAATGATATATTTTCGATGATACAAATACAAATGGTAACTTTTTCAAGAAAACAGATGATAACAAACCCAAATATACAAATCAAAGTGGCATTCATTGATATAAATTGTATATGAATACAAGTTAATACACTTGATACAATTTATTTGTATCAACGAATACAATAGTCTTTGATACTAATCAATTGTATTCATGATACAATCATCGATCATATATACAATTATCAATCATATATACAAATCAATTGTATGTATCTCTCTCACCTCTTTCCTCTCTATCCCAAATCTCGCTTGCCTCTCTCCTACCTCTTCTAATCTCGCTCGCCTCTCTCCTCCTTATAACATGTAGCTACAATCGTAATGAAGCATACTATAACTATAGATCTTTAATTAATACCAAACTATAATCATTTTTTAAATTCCTCCAAATAAAATACCATTAAAGCACTCAATGAATATCTACATATCTCCTTAGAATATGAGTTTAGTAATCTTGATGATAAAACAAATAAGGTAATCCGATGATACAAATGTTTTTATGTTAATAGTGTATATACTCTAAAATGAGAATCTTAATAGATTAGAACTTTTATAGGAAACTTACGTAAATACGCTAGTTTATGAGCTAGTTACTTAGATACACTCTACCTTGCAAAATTATGTATCCCACAAGATTTCGGTGCCTCCACATACATCCAAATACATGTATCTCGGATATATGTAGTCAAATTTAGGTGTAATTTATTCTAGATACATTGTATCCAAGTGGATTCGCATGTATTTGAGATACATAGCAAATCTCGCTCGCATCTCTCCCATCTCACTCGCCACTCTCTCATGTATATGATATCCCAGATACATGTGAATCACTGCAGATACATACATATACATGTATCTAGTGTGATTCACATGTATCTGGCTATATACGAATCTCGCTTGACTCTCTTCCTATTTTTGTATATCTGGCAACAAAAATACATGTATTTAAGTGTAAGATACATATGAAACTCTTAATTGGTGGTGAGAACATAATATTTTGAAAGTATAGATAATAATAATTGTCTACGTGTCAGCACCACAAAATTTGTAGATATATTAAATAATAAATAACAATTTTAAAAAACAAAACATTTAAAATACCATTTCATAAATTAAAAACAGTTTTTGAATTTGTTTACGTTAACTACACTTTATAGAATTATTTAAATTTTCAATTGAAAAGTTAATTTTTTAAAAATATAAAAATCTACAATTTAAATTTTAATACAAATCGTTTTGGGGACAGTTCTAAAAATTAGGGTGTGTGAGTCCTTTTTCGGTGGGAAGTAATAATAATAATAACAATAATAATAATAATAATAATAATAATAACAATAATAATAATAATAATAATAATAATAATAATAATAATAATAATAATAATAATAATAATAATAATAACATCCAGATAGACATGTTTGTCAACCGCTTCAGTTAAAAAAAAATTAAACTGACGAAACTATTAATGTCACTTTTATAGAGACTCACTCCATTAGCAAAAATTCAATGGAAAATCCAGAAAAAAATGATTTATCCTATTGCGAGAGTTTTTCACTATACATGAATCTCAACAATACATATTGCAATTATTAAAAGAAACAGGGAACAAACATGAATGGTGATTGATTTCTGGTATGTTGCTTTTAAGTTAACTAATGAGTTGCATTAAAGAATAATTGTTGTGAGAGTTCATTATAACTTAATTCATTAAAGGTTGATTTAGTTTGGATTACTATTTTTTCCTTTTTTTTATGCACATACATAAAAATTGATTTTTATAGACAACATTTTCATCTTAGAATCAGCAATATATATATAAATTAGTTAGGTAAATTATTTTAAATTTTATATATTTTTAAAAAATATATTTTATGATTTTGCAGGATTATGGATCACACTCATCACGGTTTGATTATGGGTTAGGAGTTTGAATTCAAGACAATTATTCAACACAATTTTTTTATTATATTTACCATTTTATTAATATCGATGTCTTTTCAAACTATACTACTTCCTGTAAAATATTTTTACTACTCAACATGAACTTACTTTTCTTATACATTAAAATTCAGTTTTAGAGCCTACTTTTATATAATAGAATTTTCGTAAAATACGCATAAAAATTACTTTTTTTTAATCAAATATACAAGATTTATATTGCACAATTTTAAGTTGATACTAAACAAAATCTTTACAATTAACAATAAAAAATATATATAAAAAAAATTATTATTAAAAAAGATCTCAATATTTAAAGTATTTTGATTGCATTAAATTAAATATTGTAAATGTATGTTTGAAACATACAACCTATTGTTGTTACTTATCTGTTTTAAAAAACTCAATTTATTAAATATTAAAAATCTTTTTTTAAAAAAATTGCTTGAAACAAAACCTTTGCGTATGCATAATTATATATTTTAATCTAATTTTAATTATTATTAGTTTGAAAAAACTTTATATATTTATATAAAACTTAAAAAAAATAGTTCCATATAAAAACAGTTTCATAATTCTACATTACCCATCCACTACTATATAGTCTTATAATCAATGAGATTTGTGTTGATAACCTTATATTTTATCAGTACTTATCTTAAATTAAATAAATAATTACGATTATTTTAATTAATTACGTCAAAATTTAAATATTTTTAATAGTTAATATCATTTTTCGTCTTTATTTAGTAAATTTATGATTATTTTTATTTTGTAATAATGAAATCTAATATTTATACAGCGTGAAACTATAATTATATATAAAACACTTAACTTCTCACATATCACATTTCAAAAGATAAAAATGTAACAAGTATAATGATATCGTTGATTTTCAAGTTATTTAATATTTCAGCTTATTAATGATATGACCATATTTTGTATATGAATATAGCTATATTCAAACAATTGGAAAGTACACATGCATCAATTGGAAAGTACATAGTAAAGTATTTTAGAGACTAAATTCATGAAGTTGACATTTTCTACATAATATTCTAAAAACTATAATTAAGAAAATAAAAAATTTAGTCTAACTATTTAAAATAAGAAAAAAAAACAAAAAATGACAAGGGATTTGAGTATATATGAAGTCATTTGAGTACGTAAAGTTTTTGTTGCTTTAAAAAAAGAATAGAATCCTAATTCAATATAAATATCTTTATAAAGTAATTATTGAACTTTTGTTTCCTTTTTTATTTTTGAATTAATTTTATTTGTATTTATTAAGTTTTTTTAATTAATGATTATATAACAATAAGCATTTCATACTTTTTTGTCGATTACTAACTTTGATTTTCTGCATAATTTCAGGTTTTACAAAATTAAATTTTACATGAACAGTCATAAGTCATAACCAATGCCTTCAATGTAATAGCGATAAAAAAAATTAACTCTTACAAATTATTTGTTAATAAGTTGACTTTAATTATTAAGGATAATTTTAATTGAACCAAACAAAAAAACGTTCAAAATGGAATAAAAAAATTCATAAATCAGTTAAGCCTATTTTGTGGAACTACCTATTTTTGTGAAATTATATTTCTACAAAATACTCTTGGAAAATAGTTACACATAATGTAACTAAAATTTAGGAACTTGAATTTATTTATATAAACTATGTTGATATAGTACTTAAAAGAAATGAACTCTCTTTAACTTTTGGAATCTATAAACCTATAGAATATACAGAGATTCTAAAAATAAAATGGTACAAAGGAGATTTCTTATATTACAAGGTTTCAAAGAATGGGAAATTATTTTGTCAAAAGTGAAATACATAATACGTCATTTGATTACTTAGAAATTACTATTTAAGTAATTAGGAATTATTAAACAAAAGGTGAAAAATATTAGGCCATTTAACAAAATTATGAAACAACTAACAATTGACTAACGATTTTAGCTTTTTCAGTAGGATAATTATAACACTGGAAGGTACTCTCTAATAGTGCACATAATTATTTGGTTGGTTTAAAAATGTTTTTATTTGTATACAAATTCAATTTTTATCTCAATTGTGTAGAAACTTTAATAATGATCATAAATAATTTCAATCATTATTATTAATAGGACATTAGAAGAATTATTAAATTTTCTCGAGATTTCTTCGTTAATATAAATTATTGTAAGTATTATTTTTTCTATTATAATTTTACACAAATTTAGGAATGTAAATAATATTTTGAAACTTCTGAATTCGAAAAAATATATGCAAAATATACCAACATGTCATTTAATCTTATGATATTTAATATTTTATGTGAAAAGTTTGAATTACTAAATTCTTAATAAGAAAAAAGTATTAATTTATTAATATAACATAAAAATAAAGGACAAACATGTAAGTTCCCCATAATAAATTAGAACTTTTATGGGGAACTTACGTAAATCCCACTAACTTAGGAGCTAGTTACTTAAATATAGTCTAGTTTGCAATGTTACATACCTCACAAGATTTTGGTGCCTCTTGATACATCCAGATACATGTATCTTGGATACATAAGGTCAAATTTAGGTGTAATTTGTTCTAGATACATTGTATTCAAATGGATTCATATGTATTTGAGATACATATCGAATCTCGCTCGCCTCTCTCCCATTTCGCTTGTCATTCTGCCATGTATTTGGTATCCCAGATACATGTGAATCACTCTAGATATGTATCTAGTGTGATTCACATGTATCTGGATATATACGAATCTCGCTCACCTCTCCCCCATCTCGCTCGCCGCTCTCCCATTTATCTTATATCTCAGATACATGTGAATCACTCTAGATACACACACAGAATTGTCGTGCCTTAAATCCCATCTTTCTTGATTCATAATCAAGACAAAATGTCGGATGTACTTGTTCAAGTCAGGTCTACTTTTGGTCATTCTTCTCTCTGAAAAATAGAATATTGCTCAAAGAAAGTGACTCATAGTCCCTTTTTGAGACACACACACACATATATATATAGTGTGATTCACATGTATCTGGATATATACGAATCTTGCTCGTCTCTCTCCCTATTTTTGTGTATCTGGTAGTAAAAATACGTGTAAGATACGTATGAAACTCTTAATTAGTGGTGAGATACATAATATTTTGAAAATATAAGTAATAATAATATATACGATAGTGAAATATGTCTAATAAGATAATTTTTCTATTATTGGTAAGGAATAAATCTCCTACCCAAAAAAGTAAAAGAAAAACCAAAACCTAAAATAAAAGGAGCGGTAAATTTCCACAAAATTTACCTTTAGTGGTAAAACATTCAAACAAGCGGGAAATCCTCCCCTCATTTACGTAACTGTTCCCAAAATAAACTTCTTGTTTTCCC
This sequence comes from Solanum raphanifolium, assembly GCA_036250405.1. NCBI lineage: Eukaryota > Viridiplantae > Streptophyta > Magnoliopsida > Solanales > Solanaceae > Solanum > Solanum raphanifolium. The sequence goes on along the minus strand of JAJOOE010000488.1, from coordinate 742 downwards.
TTTAAAAAGAAGACACAATTTTATTCATCGTCATCTACTTAGTAAAAAATAAATATTTTTTTTATAAAAAAAATGGCTGAGAGTACTCAAGAGGAGTTGAACGGTTTTACTGAGCAGCCCATATCAAGAGTAGTTCGTTGCAAATACTCTACTATACAAAACAGTATTTCTGGTAATTTTTGGGGGGAAAATCTCTTTTTTTATTGGCCTTTGTGTTTTTTTTTTCTTATTTTGTTAAAAAAATGTTTTTTTTTTGTTTCTTGATGTATTATACAGAGGGGAAAGATGATATTGGGAGTGTTGATTCGGAGAAGTTCAAGGAAATTATGAATGAAATTGAAAACTCTCATAATGAAGGTATTTTTTTTCAATTATTATTATGGTGTGACTATGGATGGGTTTCTTGATCTTTAATCTTGAGTATGATGGTATTTAGATGTTAAAGTTTTAATTTTTATGTTGAATATTTACAAGATTTCGCATATGGTGCTTGAAAGATTTTAAGAACAAGAAAGAGATACACTTAAGTTTTGAGTAAAGTTACATTCTTGATGAAATTATGGGCTTTCTTGAAGAAGTTATTATCTTACTTTTATTACAACAACATACTCAGAAAAACCTCACAAGTGAGATATGGGCAGTGGTGTTCAAGATTTTGCATATGGTGTTCAAAATTTAATATATATGTATGAAAAATAATTTTTGATTTATATATTTTGTATAATTTTCTCTATATATATAT
>JAJOOE010000487.1:0-45104 GCA_036250405.1 Solanum raphanifolium | reverse complement strand
TTTAGGCCCCTTTGCTCCTCTATAAAACTTCAAGTTCGTAGCCTACCAAACATGATATACTATTGATGCCCAAAGTGCTGCGATTATCTCCTTTTTTCCAGTTGCTTCCGATTCTTCCTCCTAATTTTTCTAGCACTTGTTTCACATTTTCTGTTGGAATCAACATCCCAGACCATTGCGCCATATCTGTAATGGTTCCTCTAATCCAGACACAATTATAAAACATATGTTTTTGTGTCTCTATAGTTTGCGCATCACATAAACTACATGATGTGTTATCCACTGATATATTAATCATGAGTAGTCAGTCTTTAGTTAGCAATCTGCCTTACACAACTAACCAAATTATGAATCGATGCCTTGGTTGAGAGATTTTTTTCCAGATGAATTCATCAATTCTAATAACCCTCTGACCCCTAACAATGATTGTAGCTTGCTCTTATTGAGTATTTTCCATTTGTTTTTAGGACATACACACCTTGTTCATACTGATGAGTCCTAGCTTTGGACTCATTTAGGGCTTTGTTTATATAAATTTAGTGTCCTTAAATGCTTAATTTGTGCCATTAAGTGATATTAAATCCTTGATTTTTAGGTATATGGATTGACGAACAAAGTAAAGACACTAACATGCAAAAAAGAACAAAACAAACTGAATAAATGAAGTAAGGAAAGCCTGGTGATCACCAAGGACATTCGACGAATCACCGAGTGACTATCTGACCGCCTAAAGTTCCAGTGTAGCAAGTCCTAAAGGAAAGAACCAAGTCGGCGATGAAAAGGAGCAGTCGGCGAATCATCGAGTAGTTCCGTGAAGCCAAAATAGATCTCCCAAAGTTATAGACCTTGAGGATGCTAAGTATCAAGGTGAAAAGGCGATGGAGGGGATGGAGGGGATCAAAGGGTGGCTTGCCGAGGTGTTCGGCGAGCCCGACTTACTTTGCTGAAGGGCCCTTCGTGGCTTATTTTTGGCTACTATAAATGAGATTTTAAACATTTTAAGAAGAGAGCCGAGTTAATCTTGGAAAAGATTTTTTTATATTTTAACATTGAATCATCTTTTAGGAGTCTAGAACAGTTCTCGTAGAACATTTGAAGGTTCCGAGACTCAACTTGGAGATTTCACAAGTGGGTTTCTAATTTTCTTCGAATTGGAGCATTTTAAACCTTGAATTCCTCTTGCCCAGTTGATGGCTAATCAATTCGGTAACAATTTTTATCTTTTTATGATGTGCGGCTAAACCCCAATTCTTGGGGTGTGATCATGTGATTATGGGTTGAATTAGTTTATGGGTATTGTTAATTACTAGTTTAAATGTTGTTTAAAAGTGATTTTAATCATTAATTGAGGTTTAATTTATGAATTGTAGTTGCAAATGCAGTTATACTTTTGTGTTCTTTGCTTGCTTGCTCGAGAGAGGTTTTAGAACTAAGATTTTTGATTAATGGTTTGTGGGTATTAGGTTGACCTGGGTTTTAGCTCAAGAGAGTGAATCCTAAACTCAATTCCACACATTTAGCTCGTGAGAGTGATTGGATTAAGGTGTGGGTTGTTCTTCATTGTCATGCTTGATGATGTTCGAAAGAAATCACTTGATTCGGGGTAGTTGTTTGAGAGAAAGATATCTTCCTTATAGTCTAGCCTACTCACTGATTTTCAACTGTTTACTAGTAGTTTCAATTGCACATATATCTATATTTGCCTATCATCGATCACATCCCGAGAATCTATCTCCTTGTTATTATTCTGAACTGTTTGTAGTTGATAATTACGAAAAAAAACCCATTTGACATTTTTGTCACCCCTTTTATTTGATATGTCTTTTTCCGATAATGTTTATTCCTATGGTTGATTAGGCCGCATTCATACTTCTTGATTGAATTCAAAACACGTACCACTCCCTGTGGGATTCGACCCCAACTCATTTAGTTGGGTTTTATACTAATTTGCGATCGTTGACACTTAGAATTGGAAGAAGTGTGCTTGAAACGTTAAATCAAAACGGAGTCGATGCCGGGGAGTTGTGTTGTTTGAAATTCTTTTGGTGAAGTTGAATTGTGTTTTTTTTAACCATAGTTGAATCTACTTACTTTTAGTTTTGGTTTTATGTTGATTGTGTTAAAATGGAGGAGGAAATGAGCGTCAACGGGAGTAATGGTAGCCAAGTAGGCCATCAACATGACATCGGGAATCTTAATGATGTCAATGACCCGAATGTCAATGACCCTATTTCAATGGGTGGTGTTGGTGCCATTTGTTTGCCTCCAGCTGAAGGAAATGTTGTTTTCCACATTACAAGCACTATGTTTCATCTCCTACAATAGAAGGGTTTGTTTGGTAGGCTAGCTCATGAGGATCCCCATTAGCACCTCATGAATTTTGTTAATGTTTGTGGACCGTTCTCCTTTAAGAACATATCTCAAGAATCGGTCCGACTAAGCTTGTTCCCATTTTCTCTAATGGGAGAGGCATGCAAGTGGTTGGCAGAGTTGCCAAGAGATTCTATCACTTCGTGGGACGAGCTTATTACTGCATTCCAAGTGCGATTTTTCCCTCCTTCGAAGATGATGACTTTTAGGAATAGTATCCAAAGCATCAAATGCTTGGAAGGTGAGCCTATCCATGAGACTTGGCTGAGGTGTAAAAAGATGGTGTTGCAATGCCCAACTCATGGATTACCCGATAATGTACTATTGTAATACTTCTATAGAAACCTCAATTTGGTGAACTAGGGAGTGGTTGATCAACTCTCTCTGGGTGGATTAATGTAACAACCTTATGCAATAGCAACCCAACTCCTTGATGGAATGACCAAGATTAACCGGGCATGGTACACTCGCGAAGATTAAGTATCCCCTCTTACTTATAAATTAACAACGGAACAGATTGAAAAAGATCAAGAGAGAGACAAAAACATGGAAAAAATGATGACCCAACTGGACATCTTGACCAAGAACGTCATCGGTGATGGTACAAGAAGTGTTAATGTTATAGGTGTTGGGAGTAAATCCTGATGAGGTCAAGTTTGAAGCGATGTCCGATAACGTGTTGAAGGAAATGAAAAAGGATGTATCGACCCTCAACCAGACTGTAACCTCTCATTCCATCTCTATCAAGCAGTTGGAGACCCAAATGGGTCAAATTTATTCGCATCTTAACCCAAGACAATAAGGGGGTTGCCTAGTGATAATATGGCAAACCCCAAGAATGAAGCTTGAATGGGTATTTGCATTGTGCCACAATGTTAACTAAGGCACTTCTTGGGAGGCAACCCAAGTTTTTAATGCTTTGTGTTTACTTTTGAATAACGGGTGTTGATTGGGCAGGGTGAAGAGTGGAAAGTGTTTGAAAAATGCAGGTTGGCGAGCCAAGAGTCTAGTTGACGATTCACCGAAGAGGTCGGCGATCCCGACTTGGACTGCCGTTGGAACCACAAAAATCAGAGGTCGAAGTCTGTAAAACTCAGCGGGCCTATGGATGAATCGGCAACTCACCGAACAGGTGGGTGAGCCCGATTTTGTCCGCCGTTTGGACCTCCAAATTAACTGGAGGTCCTGTAAAACTCGGTGAGGTAAGTCACCACTCGGTGCATTACTGAGTGGTTCGGCGTGGTCGACTAACACCATCAAAAGGGTCGCGAATTGAAATGTTTTAAAAGGCCAAACGGTTTAAAAATTCAAAATCTTTAATATTCCCTCATTTCAAACCTCATACTCTCTCACCCGTACCTTAGATCTTTTATAATTCCCTATTTTTATTGCTTTCTGTGTTGGATCTCGTGTTTGAATTTGTATTACATTGCCACCTAGCATTTCAAAATCTTCATTCATCTTAAAGGTTGGTTTTTCGAACCCCGAACTCTAGTTTAGAAGTTGAACACAAATGCATTTTATAATTTTGTCTTGATGTGTGTTGGGCCTATGTTGAATCATAAATGATGTGTTGTTATGCCTATTTTATGTTTCGAAATTGAGGCAATTTGCTAAAATGTTGATTTCCCGAGTTTTCTGTGTTAAAATTGATCTTAAATTGTTGGGTTGAGGTAAACTTATGTTGAGTCTAGTTGGGTGAAGTCTGAGTAACCCCATATTGCGCTAAATGACGTACTTTACCTAATGATGGAGCGGTTGACAACATTCTTAAGGGCAAAAGTTGTCAAATGGTCGATTATGGCCAAACCGGGGGAAGTCTGAGTACCATGGAGGGTTGGGTCGATTGGGTCTGGGCTTAATTGCATAAGTCAAGGGTTTGATTTTGTTTTCGGGGGTTGCGGGCTTGAATTTGGAATTCAAGGTTGAAATTTGGCACGTTGGGCAATTCGGCGAGTTGGGCCGAGCTCACCGAACTGTTAGGCGGTTCACCAACGTCCCCCTTAATCGCCTTTAATTTTGTGATTTTTCTAGATTAGAGTCTGTAACTTTTGGCGGGAAGCCTGAGCTCGCCTAGTTCATTCGGCGACTCACCGAAAGGTTCCTTTGATCGCCCTTTCTGCTCCCCTAACCCCTAAAACACACTGTTAATTTCGGTGGGCTGGTCTGAGCTTGCCGAAAGGCCCTGCATATCACCGACTTGCCATTTTCTTGGCAATTTTCAAGCCAGTCCTTTCGGTGAGCCGGATCTAGCTCTCCAAGATGACTCGGCGACTCACCGACTGGTTCGGCGAGTCTTTCTGCAACTTATATTCTACAACTTTTATTGAAATTTTTCTAACTCTTTTTGATATGTTTTGTATATATGGCTAGACCCAAGGTACCCGGATGAGACATGCCGCCCCGCAAGCGGGCAAAGGGAATCATAATAATTGAGGATGCAGCTGCATCCAAAGCAAAGGCGACCAAACTTCCTACCACAGGTGGGAAGGGCAAAGGAAAGGGGAATGAGCCTGCAACTGCATAATCGGAGGTCAGCTCCGACAGTGAGGGAGTCTGGGCGACTCACCTCACCACTTTTGAAAGTGAGGGAGAACAACAAGATCCTCAGGCTGTCATCTCTGAGACTGAGGACGATCAATTGCTACTGGCCCGGAGAGCTAAAATGTGCTCCAAGAGGATGCATGATCCGTCTAGGATCGAGTGACTCAGAAACTACTCCTCCTCCAGTTCCAGATCAGGTTTTGGTCCCAGCACCACCTGCACAGGGTCTTCCTCCCCAATCTCTCAAGAGACTAAAGGCCGATGGACTGAGGACCATTATTGAGTAGAAGCGGCTGTCTATGGATGGGGTGATAAATCGACACCCAAAAATATGGCTGACCCTGAAGTCCCACAAGTTTTAGATATTTACTAGACCCCGGGGTCCTTTTATTCCTAATTGGGTTCGGGAATTATACACGACCTATGGAGCTTTGGTGCCACAGGGGAAGAAAAAGTCTGCCACCTTCAAGCCAGTCGACTATGTAGTTGTCAGGGGCAGGAAAGTGAAGTGTGACAATGATGATATAAAAGCAGTATTAGAGTGCACCAACAACATTGCAGGTGACTACCAATACATGATTAAGACAAAATCCTTGGAGACTATGAAAAGGTAGTTAACCCCTCTTTTATCTGACGGTAGTCCTAGGTGGATCGAGGCTGGAGTACCCATAGAAAAGAAAGATCTAAATGTGGCAGTGAGGTACTGGTTTAGGTTTATTAGCAGCACAATCATATCGTCCCAAAATGAGTCAATCCTCTGCCACACGAAGGAAGCCTTTCTTGGTTGCATCATTTATAAGACGAAGCTTAATTTATGCATAATCATTGGACAAGAAATGACTATGAGGCCCAGACAGAGCCAAACATCACTCACTTTTCCAGTGTTGATCACCAAGTTGTGTAGACGAACTCAGGTGCTACGTGATGAGAAGAAGGACGTGGATGTGATTCCCACCTCCTTTATTGGTCCCTCAATGAAGTTTGAACGACTGAATGCACCATGGTCGCCTTAACCTCAGTAAGGGTGTCATATGTAGTCTCCTCCTGGATACGGACACTCTTATCTTGGGCATCACTGCCCGGGGTAACAGCAACATTGGCTCCACTAGAGCCTATAATGGAAGTCTATTGGTGGAGTAGTATGAAGAGGGGCATTGCAGAGTTCATTGCTAAGTGTCTGAATTTCCAACAAGTCAAGGTAGAGCACTAGAGGTCGGGTGGTATGGCTCAGAATATAGATCTTTCAGAATGGAAGTCAGTCTCGCAAGAAGCATGATTCGATTTGGGTTATTGTAGATTGAATGACTAAATCAACCCATTTCTTACTAATAAAGATTATATTTTCAGTAGAAGATTATGCTAAGTTATATATTCAAGAGATAGACAGACTTCATGGAGTTTGAGTCTCCATTATTTCAGATAGATGTGTGCAATTTTCCGTGCAATTTTGGAAGTCTTTCCTGAATGGTTTGGGTTCGAAGGTGAACCTTAGTACTGCTTTTCATCCATAGACAGATGGTCCAGAAGAGCATACAATCCAAACTTTATAGGATATGTTGAGGGTGTGTGTGATTGATTTCAAGGATAATTGGGATGATCACTTACCTCTCATTGAGTTTGTCTAGAACAATAGTTATCATTCTAGCATCCAAATGGCTCCGTAAGAGGCTCTTTATGGGAGAAGATGCAGATCTCCTATTGGATTGTTTAAAGTTGGTGAGGCTGGGTTGATAGGACTAGACTTGGTTCATCAAGCTATCGAGAAAGTGAAGACTATTCAAGAAAGATTGAAAATAGCACAGAGCCGTCAGAAATCCTACACTGATGTTAGGGGAAGAGACTTAGAGTTTGAGTTAGATGATTGGGTTTACTTGAATGTGTCACCAATGAAGGGTGTCATGAAATTCTATAAGAAGGGGAAGCTTACTCCCCGGAATATTGGCCCTTAAAGGATATCCAAGAGGATTGGCAATGTAGCCTATGTGTAAAAAGCTACTGACAGAATTAGCAGCAGTCCACCCGGTATTCCACATTTCAATGTTTAAAAAGTTCATGGGTGATCCTTCACTTATTATATCAACTGAAAACATTGGTATTAAGGATATCTCGTCTTATGAGGAGATTCCCATTCAGATTCTGGACCGTCAGGTTCGCAAGTTGAGAACCAATGAGGTAGCATCAGTCAAGGTCTTATGGAGGAATCAGTTTTTTAAGGAAGCTACTTGGGAGGCTTAGGAGGATATGAAGAAGATATGCCCACATCTCTTTGAGTCCAGAGATTTTCCAAATTGAGGTACTAATCTTTTTCTTGGCATTTGTTTTAGTTAAAATGTTGTGTTACTTTGCTTATTGAGTGTTTGAGATGGGTGTTAGATGTTACCACCCTTAGTTTACTTAGAGTAATCTCATTTGAGCATGAATTTTTCCAAGGGGGAGATATTAAAACACCTCGGTATTTGAAAGAGCTAAAAATAGAAAGAACTAAATTGGAAATAGCAAAATATGAAATTTTGCAAGTTAGGCATAGGTTATGAGTTTTGGGTCAACTTCAAACGACCATAATTTTCAATACAAGATGAGTTAGGTGGCCCATAAGATATCAAATGAAAAGTCTTGGAATCCTCTTTCCAACGCCACCAAGTTTGCTAATTTTCAAGCTCATATGAGGGAGAAATGCCCGTTTGAAGTCAGGTTGTCTATTTAAGAAAAGTTACCTGAAAATATGAGGGGTATTTTGGTATTTTCCTTACCCAATTAGCTTTAAAAAAATGGTAATATTTAAGGGTCTAAACTGATTTGGTTCAGTTTTACAAATCCTAATTTACGATAGGGTTTTGAGAGGAGTTCAAGAAGAGGAGAAAAGGAGAAAAGTCAAGAATTTCTTCAAGTTTTCTTGCGAATCGAAGGTTGTTTCGCCAAGGGTTTAATCAGTAAGAGGTATGTGAATTGTCATAGTATTGGGTTCGTTTACCCACACGTCAATCATGTTATTTTTAGCGCAAATTCATTCTTAAAGTATAAGGATTTGAGTTTTGTTGAGTTTTCCTGGAATACATTTCATAATCTTTATTTGTTGGGATTTCGATGAGTTCTTGAGATAAGTGATAGTGTTTTGAGGATTTCTTCAAGTAGATTATCATGTACATATGTTGAGTATTCTATTCTAGTCGAATTAAGGTCAGAAAATGAGTAGAAAAATTTGTTGGAATGGTCTAGGGGAATGCTGGCGCGGTGCACCATGGATGCGCCAGTAGGTCTAGCGTGGCGCGCCAGCAGTGCGCCAGAAACAGGTCTCTGAACTTTAGGGGCTGGCGCCAGCAGTGCACCCAGGTCATCTGCCCCCACCCTTTTTCCGTCGTTTTACCCGTCTGATTTCTCTTAAAGTGTACCTTCACTCCCTATTGATTTTAACTGCTCTAAACTACTTCTAAACATCTAGAAATCATTCATAAAAATAAATCATAACCTTGAATACATAAATTCAAATTCAAGATAGAGCTAAGAGTCAAGTCTTGAGAGTTCTTCGAGTTATTTCAAGAAGTTTTTTACAAATTGTTCTAAAACTTGTTTTAAATTAGTTGAGCACTGAGTTGAGGAAGAGTAAAGCTGAGTTAATTTTCTTTAAAATAAAATATGGGAACTAAGTATTCCTAAGAGCAAATGTTTTTACATTTAAGAGGAGAGGAAACACCGATTTCTAAAGAGTTCATGAAAAGTTTTCAGTTTTATCTCTTTTTAGAGAAACCTTTTGAGTAATAATCTCAGAGTTGAGGAAGATGAAATGTTTTCTTTGAGACATAATGAGCTAAGTTATGTTTTGGGAGTAGTATTGAGCACCGATATGGGGGGGGGAGATTTCTAACAACTAAGAGCCCACATAAACTATGTAGCCAACGTGGGTAGAAAAGGTTCATACTTTTAGATGATTCCTTTATTACTTTTAGCATAGACAAGTGGATCCACTTAGTTAGTTGGTTCTATACCCCGGCAAAGTATAAGATAGTTCTGGCAGAGTGGGCTAGATGTTGGACCATCACATAATTATAGTGATGGTTTTTGGTTAGAGAATCTGCCAACAATTTATTTGTATTTTTCCGTACAACAGAGTTTATATTGTATTTTCTAATACATTGAGTTGTTACCTACAGTTTAAATTCTTTTCTTTATATTGCATCTTTATCAGTGCTTTATATTGAAATGAGTTGAGTTGAGTTGAGATAAGGTAAGTTGTTTCTTCAGTTCCAGTTCAAGCTTATGTCATGTTTTAGATTTTCCCTCACATGCTCGTACATTCCATGTACTGACGTCATTTGGCCTACATCTTTTATGATGCAGATACGGGTAACCAGGATCAGCATCCATCGCTTCGTTGGTCCAGTTGAGTTCCAAAGTTATTCGTGAGTCTCCTTTCTTATGGAGGATCCATTATTTACTTTTAGTCTTTCAGTTTTTAGGATGATCGGGGTCTTGTCCCGACATCCCTCATAGTATTAGAGGCTTCATAGTGAGTTAGACAGTATTAGTTCATTAGTCTTGTTCATTTCAGTTGTTATGTTCTAGACTTGAGTTGCCGCTTTGGCCAGTAAATGTTTCTTTAAATATTCTGAATTAGATATTTTGAGTTAACCTTACGTTTAAAGTTCTCTTGCTGTGGGTAAGTCTTCCGCTAAGAGTTAAGCTAGGCCAATGGTTAGCTTGGGGCCAAAATTGGTTCTTGAGTGTCGGCCACGTCCAGGGTGTAGGCTCGGGGAGTGACACTTAAGTTTATTATTTGAAAAAATAATAATTCGAAAACATTTCTTTTGATTACATAAATTCTTTTTACAAATTACATATTTTAAATAAATTTATCTTCTTTAAACTCAAAAGAAGATTTTTTTGTGATGGTGATATGTGCCATTTTTGTCTTTCCTATTGTATAGGTAGAATATTATAATATATATTTGAGTTACAAGAGATTAGGGTAACCCTGGATCTGAAAAATCACAAGCATACCAAAATATAACTAAGAAAGCGAAAGCATAGCAGTAAAGTGAGTCATAAGTAAAAGAAACTCAAATGAGAATATAACTGAATGCCAATGGGAAAACAACCCAAACCAACTTAATACAGACTATATGTTTGAAAGCCTCTACTACTTATGAGCTGGCGGGAAAAGTCTGCAGATTAATAAAAAAAATAGTATTGAAAGACAAAGTAAGCTAACTAAACTATACTAAATATAACAAAACTGTCACGACCCGAGTCTACACCCTGGACGTGGCAGACACTCGAGAACTATTGCTGGTCCCCAAGCAAACTCTCATCCTATCTGACTACAAGCGGAAGACAAACTCGAGCATACATAAAATTAAAACTGAATTACATTCATTAAACTTAAATACTCACCTTAAAAAACAATTTGAATAATGCTCAATGAGAATACTTATAGTTTGTAAAATAACTCAAAGAAAGTAAATACTGAAAAAAACTTATCAACTCTATCTATCTATGAAGCCTCTACTATTACAGAAGGATATCGGGACAAGACCCACAACATCTGAAAACTACTAAGTGTAAGGTAAATGTGAAGTCCTCAAGAATATAAAGAGGCTCACCAAAGGTGACTGGAATGTCAAATGACCTCAAAGAAATGCCTATTCACAATCCTGGACACTTGTATCTACTCATAAAATGATGCAGGTCGAATGACATCAGTAGATTGAATGTACGAGTATATGATAAGGTTAGAGTAAACAATTATCTTGCTTGAATGACTGAAAGCAATAACTAACTGAACTGACAAGGTTGGAAGAAAAACTCACCCCAACTCAACTCAATACAAAGCAACCATGATAGATGCAATAGTTAAAAACATTATAAAACAGGAGATAAAACTCAATGATATATAAAAATACAATAAAATACTCTTTACTCTTAGTTTGGAGATCCTATAACTGACAATCATCACTATGAACTACCTAATGATACAACGTCTTGCCTACGCTGCCAGAACTGCCCTATACCTTGTCGAGGTATAGAACACCTCAACTAAGTGGAACCACTAAGCTCTGCTTAAAGGCACTTAGGATTTATCTAAAAAGTATGATCCGATACCTATGTTGGCATACATAACTTAAGAGGAATGTGAGTTGTCTAAACTCATCCCCATATCGGTGCTCAATACTACTCCCAACAATATACACTCATTCTCAATGTTAAAAAACATACTCTTCCTATGGTTTGAGATAATTGCTCAACCAATCCTCTTAAAAGAGGTATCTGCTCTTGAAATATCTTTGAACTCATAACTGATTTAGAAATCAAAGTTTCTCTTTTATCAATGTAAAAACTAGTACCTTTGGGAATACTTAGTTCCCTTATGCTTTTACTCAATTTATACTTGAAAACTCTTTCTTAAAATATATCAAAATCATATTGTGATATGATCATTGAAGACTCAGGAAGTCATACTGCATAAACATTGATGGTATATCAACATACCATACTGCTTAAACATTGATGGCATACTCGATTGTTACACTAATCATGTTTTAGAAACTCTTTCTCAAAACTCATCTTTACTTCCTCAAAAACTCAGTTCAAAACTTAAGTGTTGTCCTTAAAAAAACTTTTCAAGATTTATAACACAATTCATAGAGTTCAGACAAAATTATTGACATGAACGACTCAACTCAAGGATCTTAATAGCAATATGGAAACTCTCTACTCGGAACTCAACGATACTATTCATCTCAAGAATACTCACTTTATAGGGTTCATGCGGAATTATAGGCATGAACGACTCGACTCAAGGATCTTAATAATAATATAGACTAATGAATACAATTCTTTTCATTCTCATACTCATTTACTCAAGACTTATTTCAACTCTATAGTTAATTGCGAAAGACTTCTCAAAATGACTTTAGAAGGAACTCTTGAAATTCTCGCTTAACTTTACTTTAATTTGAAATTTAAATTAAGAAATGTGAATAGGATATGTAGGATCTCTCAAGGATTAATGACAACTTTAAGAGTAAATATCAAGAAAAGAATGAAGAAACGTTTCGAAGAAACAAATATGGGTTGAAGAACGGAGAAGAAAAAGTGCAAAAGACTCTGGATTATCGGTGGCGTGTCGTGCCAGACCCAAGTGTACTGGGAGTACTTTGGGGCGCATTGCAAGTGCAGGGAGCCATCCCTCCTTGCGTTATGGGGGCGCATTGCCCCAACTCGGACCTAGAAATCCAATGAATTTTCTTGTTAAATTTCGGGTCCTAACTCATCTAGTATCGTTTGGTTTCTTCCAAACTCTCTTTTATTTATCAACCCAACACAAATTCATTGAAATCTCACTCAAATTTTATCAAGAAACACCACTCATTTGAAAATTGTCACTTCAAGAACTCAAAACATCCATTGATAAATCATGGGGCTAAAACTCAAGAACTACTCAAGAATAATTACATATATGATTTCATGAATAAATTTATAAAAGAACTACATTATTGGCGTGAGGACAAACAATTCCATCACTATGGAAATATCACATACCTGGAAAGAATCACGTTCTTTGTGAAAATCAACTTATCTTGAAGAACGCTTGAAAACCTCATTTTTCTGCTCTTGAAACCATTCTCTAAAAAATCCAAGTGATTTGAACGTGAATGGATATTTTAGAATCTAATTAAACCCTTAGTTGGGTCAGGAAAAATATGTTAAGACAAGTGGGTAAAGGGAAAATACCAAAATACATTTTCCTAAAACGAATGGAAAGCCTTAAATGTAGAGGCTTCACTCAAACGAGAATAAATTTTTAGTCGGAGTTTAGAATTTTGCAAACTTGGTGGTGTTCGAAAGAGAAATCAGAGACCTTCAATTTAATATTTCATGGGCCACTTGATTCTGTATATGTTGAACGATATAGTCGATTGAAATTGACACAAGAAAAATCTCATAGTGAAACTCATTAGGAAGAAAAGTTTTCAACTCACCTTTATGCTAGGGAATTTTAGTTACCTTAACACCTAAGAAAATTTAGAATTACTAGGTACAAATCTTATTCACCATAACGAATTAGTCTAGTTTTAACTTAGAAATTTTTGGGATGTTACAGTATCTCCCCCTTGGGATCTTTCGTCCTCGAATAACAGCAGGACTAAGAATTGAAAGAGGTTAGTCTTACTATATTCAATCCTAACTAAAAATCACAAAGTAATTATCATATGGTGATTATTCTGATCTATATCACAAGATTGGGGTCCTACACCTCGGTAGGAAATTTCATACAAAGAACACTACATTCAAGCCTAGTACTATAAACACTACATGGACTCCTACTGACAACATCTTATAAGAATTTCTCATCCTCTCATCATCTCTATCAACTGAACTTTCATGCATTACCCCCAGAAAGCTAACTTAGTACTCATCGTAGAACCTTATCTCCTTTTTTTCTCAACATTTATAACCTTAGATGGAATAAACACACTAGCACTTACACAATAGGAAAATAGCAATCCTTTTCACTATCACCATACCACTACTATCAACAACACCACCCTCAACTAAAAAGGATTACTAAGAGAGCTTTAGGGCAAAAGATCATAACCACGATTCATTTGAGATATCTGATATAAGAATAAGCATATCATAATATTATTTTGATAGCCATTGAGAGTAAATAATGAATATGTGAGACTGAACATATTGTGAGACATGAATGCTTATATGAATATGTTCATATCATGAGGTTGATATCCATAACTTTATGGATTAAGCGAAAGATTAATGGGCTAAAGTCTTTGCCCCACATTCTTAAAATAGAACATAGATGTGAATCTCCCTAAAGTGTGTGAGCATAGGTCATGAACATAATTCTAATATAAGAAACATCATCATGATGTTGAAATGATTGAACTTTGAGGAATACTCTAGAGTATGAATGAATTGATATATCTTTAAAACTCTTTCTAAAGACATCCTATCTCCTTCTCAACACTTGACTTAATTTCTTATCATATGATCTCCCCCTTGGGTCTAAAGCAGACACTTAAAATCTATGGATCTATTCCATCATCTCTACACTGGTCTACATTCCCTTTACTCTAATACTTGGGAAAGGCTTAACTCATGCCTATTGAACTCTCCATAAACAGTTACGAAGACTCCTTCTAAGACCTCATTCGCAGACGCTTCTATTAACCTCTTCTCATTAGCTTATAAGGCCGCTTCATCTAACTCTTAAGGAAAAAAATTAATGCTTACATTAGTCTATTCCACATTGAGAGCTCAAATATACTCTCTAGGCAAACATGGAAAATCATTAACTTAATTGGAACATCATCTGATTACATACAATCTCGGGTACACATCTAATGCTCTTGCAACTCTTATGACTTAGCCACAGTTCAATTCGCTTATCTAAAAGTTAGGATCTCTCACTGGTAAGATTCATATTTATTGTAGCTAAAATCTCAATTCCTCACCTACTTTATGTCAAGTCTACCAGATCATATCTCAAGACTAACATCATCACCCTCATGTTATCATTCTCTTGATTATGACGCTTATCTCAAATTCATGCTTAATATTTATTACTACACCCGAATATCAATATGATTGCTCGCTTACTATACTAACTTACAACTACTAGATACAAATTAAGAAATACTCGCTCAGTAAAACCTCATGATAAGTAGTCAATCTTTATCTCTAAGTCTTCATACTTACAATTACCGTTACACTACCTTTCACAACTTAAGTACTATTTACCCATTCTCTATACATCATTGCCTAATTAGTTCTATAACCCTCTGAATATTATGGGCTCCCCTTTAAAATCATATGCCTAGTTTAGAGTACTGGGTGCATGACTACAAAACATAATTTGCCTAATCATTGTCTCCCTTTCTTAGATTACTGAAGCTCTACCTGCATTCTTCTAACTCTGGGCTCTTTTACTACTACTGCTTATAATCTCATAATTCATACTATCTTTTTGGGTTCAATTAAAATCCAAGCTTTAAAACACACTTCCTCATAGGGGTCTCAACGGAAACAAGGTTTAGAGAAAAGAGTATGGGAATACATCTCGCTTTTAGCTCAAATGCATGATCCATATAAATAAGAGTAAATTATTTCAAATTTCAACACTTAAGCTCACTCAGAGGCTTCTCTCAAGCCCCTCTACATTGATGACTTCCTCAAGACTTTTTCTAAGAATAACTCATCGATAAGGATGTTGGGCTTTGCTTTTCAACCACCTTTAGTATCAGGGGTATCAAATGAATATGAGAAATGCACAAGTTTGAATAAGTTCCTTATCACATAGCTCTATTGCACAATTTAGAGTTTGAAAGAAAGGAAACTTTTCTTAAATGTTTGTAGTCCCTAATTAATAGAAGTAGGGCCCTCACAACCATAAATAAGATCCTACTGACACAGCTTCATAGACACCTTAGGAAACATGATCTTTGGTGCTCTAATACAAAGTTTATCACGACCCGAGTCTACACCCTGGACGTGACCGGCACTCGAGAATCATTGTTGGTCCCCAAGAGAAACCTCATCTTGGGTGACTAAAAAAGGAAGACTAAATCGAGCATATATAAGCTTAAAACTAAATTACATTCATTAAACTCGAATACACAACAAAAAATAATTAATTTTTATAACACTCAATGAGAATACTCATATTTTGTAAAGCAACTCAAAGAAAGTAAATATTGAAAAAATTCCTCAACTCTATCTATCTATGAAGCCTACTATTACAAAAGGATAACGGGACAAGACCCACGACATCTCGCAACTACTAGTTGTAAGGTAAAGGTGAAGTCCTCCGGAATATAAGAAGGCTCACCAAAGCGGTCAAGAATATCAAATGACCACAACGAAACACCTATTGATAAACCTGAACACCTATCTCTGCATCATAAAATGCCATCAGTACAGTTAATGTACGAGTATGTTATAAGGTTAGAGTAAACAATTATCTAGCTTGAATGGGTTAAAGAAATAACTAACTGAACTGACAAGGCTGGAAGAAATACTCACCTCAACTCAACTCAATACAAAGCAACCATGATAGATGCAATATTTAAAAACATGAGATAAAAATCAATGCCATATAAAAATATATTAAAATACTCTTTACTCTTATTTGGGATATTCTTTAACGGATAACCATCACTATGAGCTACGAGAAGATACAACGTCTCACCCACACTTCCAGAACTTTCCTATACCTTGTAGAGGTATAAAACACATCAACTAAGAGGATCCACTAAGCTCTGCCTGAAGGCACTTATGATTCATCTAAAAAGTATGATCCTTTAACCATGTTGGTATACATAGTTTATGAGGAATGTGGATTTTCTGAACTCATCCCCCTATAGGTGATCAATACTACTAATAATATATATACTCATGCTCAATGTTTAAAAACATACTCTTCCTCTAGTTTGAGATAATTATTCACACTATCCTCTTAAAAGAGGTAGCTGCGCATGAAATATCTTTGAACTCATAACTCATTTAGAAATCAAATTTTATCTTTTATTTATGTAAAAAAACGGTTACCTTTGGGAATACTTAATGCCTTTATACTCTTACTCAATTCATAGATGAAAACTCTATCTCAAATATATCAAAATCATATGATGATATTATAATTGAAGACTCAAGAATTCATACTGCATAAACAATGATAGTATATCTACATACCATAATGCTTAAACATTGATGATATAGTCGATTGTCACACTAATCATGTTTTAGAAACTCTTTCTCAAAACTCATCTTTACTTCCTCAAAAACTGTTTGAAACTCAAGTGTTGGCTTTAATAAGCTTCTCAAGATTTATAACTCAATTCATAGGGTCACGTGGAATCATGGACATGAACGACTCAACTCAGGGATCTTAATATCAAAATAAAAACTCAGTACTTAAAACTCAAGAAACTCAATGATACTAATCATCTAAAAACTTTTCACTTCATAAGGTTCATACAGAATTATGGGCATGAATGACTTGACTCAAGGATCTCAATAACAATGTAGACTCATGAATACAACTCTTCGCATTCTCATACTGTAACACCTCAGAATCTACCAGTCTAAGATAGCGCTAAGTGAGTGGGCAAGAGCCAAGGAAGTGAGCTTGGGAAACCTTCACCAAGATGTGCTCACCTCCCATGACCACCATGACACCTCGTGGTGGGGACCATGAGTCGTGGTGAGCTAGGCAGTAGCTAACCCAAACTTACCAAAACACAAGACCCTCTCACGAGCCACTTGACAGCTCATGAAGGCCACCGCGGGTTGTGGGAGAGGTAGTAATCATTAGTTAGACTTTAGGGGTTGAGTGGTGGCAATACCTAGCCACTGGTGAAGGACCACGGGCACCACTACGGGTTGTGAACTCCTTGACAAGCCATGGTGCCACTCGTGAAGGTAGTTCGACAGTTTTAGTTCAGGGGTTTTTGGGCCTTTTATGGGTTTTAATGAAATTAATACTATATCATTTAACCCAAGCCTAGGACCCCTATATATGTGATTTTAACCCCAAAACTCACCCATTCAAGTCATTAATTCCAAAACCTAAAAGAAATTCCAAGTTCTTCCTCTCAAATATTTCTCTCTCTAAAACTTGAAGAAGAAGTAAGAGTTCAAGCTAGGATCAAGGTCAAGTCTCCATTCCTCAAACAATTATGGCCTTTGATATCAAGGTATGATGGCTTTTCATCCATGGAGCCCCGAAGGTTCCCCAATTGAAAAGTAGAAACTCCCCTATTTGAGTTAGGATTTTCTTCTAATGTTGTGGGTCTTGATGAATGTTTATAAAATTGAGTGGATTATGATTTTTTATGATTGAATTGATAGGATCACATTTTTTAGGATAAATTTATATGTGCCCATGCTTAACTCATATTTGTAGGTTGAAATTCATATAAATGGGTTTGATCCCATGAAAGGAGAATTTGTGAGTTTAGATGTATGCTTTTAGGATTGACGAGATACATTAGAATTGCCTTGAGATTGAAGCATATATGTTAATTATGATATACATTGCTTTGAGAGTGAAGAATATATGATTATTATGAGACGTAGTTCTTTGAGAGTAAAGCTTATGATATGAATTGTTGATTATTGATGTAATTGTTATGGAAGGGATAGTTCCTACATAAATTGCTTAAATATGAATGTGAAAGGCTTTATCACATTGAATGATTCTAGGTTGAAAGGATTACTCACCTAAAATGAATCTAGACTAAAATTCTAAGAAACAGATGAGGCAAGAGGTGGTTACCCATGAACTCTAATTCAGAAGGATATGAGGCGATTTATCATATTCCTTAGAGGAGAGTAAGAGGCGACTACCCGTATTCCTTATATTGAAAAATGTGGAGGTGAGTACCCATATATTATATTGAAAGATGTGAAGGCGAGTACCCATATCTTATAATGAAAGGACATGGAGGCGAGTACCCATGACTCCTTATGGAATGATGTGGAGGTGAGTACCCGTGTCATATAATGTTGGGCATGAAGGCGAGTACCTATGATCCCATAAGATGGACATGGAGGTGAGTACCCATGACCATATATATAAGGCAAGAGGTGGCTTCCCATTAGCCTTTATAGGAAGGCAAGGAGGTGATTCCCCGTGTCTATAAAAGATAAGCTAAAGATGAGAATAATTGGTGATGAGGTTGGTTGATTGCTAAGGTTGCCTTCTATGATGAGTAAGACTAGTGGAGGATTACCTCTGTCTTGGCTAAGTATGCTTTGAGGTTACTTTAAGAAGTATTCCTTATATGTTGAATTGATCTATACGTGCATTGATTATGCTTTATGACTTATATTGTCTAACTCTTATGGTTATGCTGATGGTTATGCAAGCTATCATATTTAGTACATTCTTGTACTAGCGCATTCTCTTGCCTACATTTCTTATCCAAATGTAGGGTCCATCGTTCCCGATTCTCATCCCCGTGACTAGTATTTTAGTAGAGGCAAGACTTGAAGATTAGTGAGTCCTCATAACATTCGAGGATTTTGCCACCATATCTTTATGTTCCTTTGCTTTTATGCTTTCAACATTATTGTATGGGTTGTGTCCTAGTGACTCTTTGTTTTAGATGGTTTTAAGACAATTGTATGAGAATTTTGCTTCGTTTTATATAAATTTGATTGTGTTGAAAATATTTTAAAATTTTATGGATTTTCTATTATCTTGACTATGACAGCTAAGTGGCTTATATGAGGCCTCTCGGGGTCTTCTATGACATGTTACGTCTAGGGTGTACCCCTGGGTCGTGACAAATTTGGTAATCAGAGCACAAGGTTTAGAATGGTTCTAGGATGTCTCAAAACCACGTTTAGTAGAGTCTTGTTGTAACACCCCGGATTCGAAAGACGAAAGCCTATGAAATTTCAGGACTTACAAGTCCCATTCACGAGGACCTAACCACGAACCGTGGGTTAAGCCATGAGCCATAGGTGGGTCCATTGAGAAGGTCACCTAGAAATCTATCCAGGACATGAACCACGACTGGACCCACGAGCCATAGATGGGTCCACGCCTCGTGGTCCAAGTGTCGTAGGTCAGACCAAACTTTCTAACCACCAACAATGGTCGTGGAGGACGACCCATCCTCCTAACCACGGCTCGTTGGTGGTGTGTCTTGGGTCACATCCGACACTTATTTTTAAGGGAAATTGGGTCTTTTCCTAATTAATTAGTACCTATACTACGCCATTTTGCCTATGTTTAGCACCCCAAACTCCTCTCCAAATATTCTCTCTCTAGAAACTTGAAAAAGAAGAAGAAGAAGGGTTCACCTAGGGTTTCAAGCTAAGGTTCCAATTCCTCCATTGAAGGCTAGCAATTGGAGTCAAGGTATGATAGTTTTCATCCATGGAGTTCCTAAATCTCTCTATTTCTAAAGGTAGAATTCCCTAATTGAGTTAGGGTTATCATCAATTATCATGGGTTCACTTTATTATTGATTTAAATGATTTAATTATAATTTATTATGCATGAATTGATGATACATGATGATTTTATGATGATTTCCCCATGATCCCATGTAATTCCCATGTTTTTAAGGTATGAATCATATGATGTTGGATTTTGATATTCAAGGAAAAGTTTTATGAAATAATGCATGTGTTGCAAGCTTTACATGTATTTATGATGAAATCCATATCCAACCCATGTTTTGTAAGAGTTGATGATTGAATGTGGGTATGGACCTCAAGAGGTAAATTATAGACTTGTGCATTGTTTTATGAAATCTATGCAAATGTTTTAAGGGTGCTTTGGGAGTAAAGTACCAATTATGATGATGTTGTGTTGTGAAAGGATATTCTCACTAAACACATAACTAGCATGATGTCAAAGGTTTTCTCACTTAGAAAGGATTCTTAGGAGATGGAAGCTCTCCCATAGTAGAGGCCTGGTTTCCAAAGTAATCTCATGAGATGAAAGCTCCCCTATAGTAGAGGTCAGGTTTCTAGTAGCAATTTCCTTATTTCGTAACTATGTACCCCCATAGGTTGGTTAGCTAGTTGATCCACTTAAGTTAGAAGTTCGAGGTTCTACCTTCAACAAGTAGGATACCTGTTTTCGGTGTGGAGTAGACACCAGATTCCATGTTATAGCGCACATGGTCTAAATGTCAGTTAAGGCTAATTTCCCCACAAGTAATAATGAACAAAGGGTACTTCAAGAAGTATCGTATATGACTTCAAAGGTTTTATAGATGAAGTTATATTGCATTGACCATGATTTATGACTTATGTTTTATAATTGTTTTATATGATGTTTAACTTGGTCAATTGCATGTAATGAAATGAAATGAAATGCCCCTTTTTAGCATTATTTAAATGTTGTATGCATGGCTATGATACTTGGTACATCGTTTGTACTAACGCATACTCTTGCCTAAATTTTTTTCCAAATGTAGGGTCCGATATTCAGGGTGCTCAGTTTTTTGGCAAATTGGTGATTTGATTGATTCCCAAGTGTTTGTGAGTCCTTATGCTTCGAGGGCGGACTTTGTTGTTTTCGTTTCTTTCATGTATTTCTCTTCTAGGCATGATGTATAGGCTAGGCCCAATTTTATTCTATTGTATTAGATGGATATGATGAGACAAGAGTTAAGACTTTAGGTTTTTGTTTTATAAAAAAGATTTGGACTTGGACTATTGTTGTACTCTTATTGTTCTATTTCTTATGTTATGAGGACTAAGTGGCTTTTATGGAGTCCTTCGGGGTTCTTTACACCAGGTTACATCTCGGGGGGTACCCCTGGGTCGTGACAAACTTGGTAATCAGAGAACAAGGTTTAGAATGGTCATAGGATGTCCCACAAGCCACGTCTAGTAGAATCTTGCTCATGAGTGTGAAGCCCACCACATTTATGAATGAGAGGCTACAAGATGATTAGGAAACTCTCATTCTTTCATTACTCTTAAGTTATGCGATAGAGTTTAACTCTATGGGGTCTCTCTCCCCATCCTTATCCTATCTTCTTTAGGATATGGCTACCCGAAGAGCTCATGCTAGAAGGAATGTGAGGGAGAATGTCGAACAAAAAGCTCCTCCCCAAGCTCCTCAAGTTCCTGTCGATCCTTTGGCCGAGCAAGTATCCAATGTGGAATGTACGGCTGTTTTTCAAGTGTTTGCTCAAGTGGTAATGGCCCAAGTCAATAGGGAGGTTGTGGTTCCTGCAAGCTCAAATGTGAATTCGACAGCTTCAAGAGTGAGAGACTTCACAAGTATGAATCCTCCGGAGTTAAATGGTTCCAAAGTTGAGGAAGATCCTCAAGAGTTTATCGATAAGCTCTATAAGGTGTTGATGATCATCGGAGTTATGCTGGTGGCAAAGGCAGAGTTGGCCACTTACCAATTAAAAGGTATTGCTCAAATATGTTATAACCAAGGGAAGGAAGGGAGACTGGAAGATGCGGGTCCTCTTGATTGGGAGAAATTTAAGGTTGTGTTTCTTGATAGGTTTTTTACCCCTGAAATGAGAGAAGCTAAGGTGCTGGGGTGAATTAACCTTGGACAAGGGAGTATGAGTGGGAGGGAATGTGCTCTAAATTTCACTCAATTGTCTAAATATTATCCAACACTGGTTGCGGATTCAAGAACTAATATAAGTAAATTTGTTTCGGGTGTGTTCGAAATGGTTGTTAAAGAGAGTCAAAGCGCAATGCTCATTCATGATATGGACATCTCTCATCTGATGTTACATGTACAACAAATTGAGGAGGAGAAACTCAAGGAAAAGTTTAGGGAGGAATAAAGGTCTAAGACCTGTGATGGTAATTTCTCTAACACAAGGTCCGATGGACAATATCGTTTGAGATTCTGCAAATATTTTCCGGTCAAGGTTCTTTCAATGATAGATGATTTATTTGACCAACTTCAAGGGAAAAGTTATTTCTCTAAAATTGATCTCTAATCGGGTTATCACCAATTGAGGGTGAAAGATGATGACATTCTGAAGATGACTTTTCGAACACAGTATGGTCATTATGAGTTTTTGGTAATGTTGTTTGGGTTGACTAATGCTCCGGTGGCGTTTATGGATTTGATAAATATGGTGTTTAGACAATACCTTGACATGTTTGTGATCATGTTCATTGATGATATTTTGATCTACATTAAGGAGTGATGATGAGCATATTGATCATTTGAGGATCGTATTGCAAATTCTCAAAGACCAAAAACTTTTTGCAAAGTTCAGCAAATGTGAATTTTGGTTAAGATTTGTAGCTTTCCTTGGCCATATTATTTCGAGTAAAGGTATTGAGGTAGATCCTAAGAAGAGGATGTGGTCAATATTTTGCCTAGACCTCTAACTCCTTCAGATATTAGGAATGTCTTGGGTTTAGCCGGTGACTATAGAAGATTTGTTGAGGGTTTCCCTTCAATTTCCTCTCCTTTAACGACTTTGACTCAGAAGAAGGCTAAGTTCATATGGTCCGAATCTTGTGAGAAGGGTTTCCAATAGTTGAAAGATAGACTTACTACCGGTCCGGTGTTAACCTTACCAGAAGGAACAAATGGTTTTGTGATTTATTGTGATGTCTCAATAATTGGGCTAGGGTATGTGCTTATGCAAAATGGGAAAGTTATTGCCTATGCCTCAAGGAAACTTAAAATCCATGAGAAGAATGATCCCACTCACGAACTTGAGTTAGCGGCGGTCATTTTTGCCTTAAAGATTTGGAGACACTATTTGTATAGAGTACACGTAGATGTGTTTACCGTCACAAGAGTTTACAATATGTGTTTAATAAAAAAGATTTGAATATTTGCCAAAAAAGGTGGCTTGAGTTATTGAAAGATTATGAGATGAGTGTTCTTTATCACCCCGGTAAAGCTAATGTGGTAACAGATGCTCTTAGTTGGTTGTCTATGGGTAGTGTTGCTCATATTGAAGAAGAAAAGAAAGAGTTGGTTCAAGATGTTCATAGATTGGCTCGATTAGGTGTTCAATTAGTTGACTCCACCAAAGGTGATGTTATGGTTCACAATGGTTCTGAATCTTCTTTTGTGGCGGATGTGAAAACCAAGCAGGGTCTTGATCCAATTTTTGTATAATTGAAAGAAGTGATGCTTAAGAAATCTGTAGAGGCTTTCTCCCAAGGTAGTTTATGTGTTCCAAATGTGGTTGACTTAAGGGAAGACATTTTAATAGAAGCTCATAGTTCACGATATTCCATAAACCGAGAGCGACCAAGATGTACCGTGATTTACGGGAGGTCTATTGGTGGAATGTGATGAAGTATATTGAGGGATTTGTGGCTAAATGTCCAAATTTCGAACAAGTGAAGGTTGAGCATCAGAAACCGGGAGGTTTGTCCCAAGACATTATCATTCCTACTTGGAAGTGGGAAGACTTGAATATGTACTTTATAGTTGGTTTGCCTCGCACTCGACGAAAATATGATTTGATTTGGGTGATAGTAGGATGACGAAATTGGGTCATTTTGTTTCCGTCAAGGTTTCCTATTCGGTGGAGGACTATGCCAAGTTGTACTTGAGAGAAATGGTAAGTTTGCATGGAGTGCCCTTGTCAATTTTTTATGATCGTGGTACCCAATTCACTTCTCGGTTTTTGAAGTCATTCCAAAAGAGGCTTGGTACTAAAATTAAGCTTAGCACTATTTTTCATCCCCAAGTCAATGAAAAGCAGAGCGTACTATCCAAACTTTGGAAGATATGTTAAGGGTTTGTGTGATCGATCTCAAGGGCAATTGGGACAACCATTTTACATTGATTGAGTTTGCCTATAATAACAGTTATCACTCAAGTATCAATATGGCTCCATTTGAGGCCTTCTTTGGTAGGAGGTCTAGATCTCCTATAGGATGGTTTAAGGTGAGTGAAGTTACCCTAATAGGTCTCGAATTGGTACAAGAGACCATGGAGAAAGTTTGGCTTATAAGGGAAAAATTGAAAACGGCCCAAAGACGGCAAAAGTCCTATGCCGATGTGAGGAGAAGGGATCTAGAGTTTTAGGTTAATGATTGGGTTTACTTGAAAATCTCACCCATGAAGGGTGTGATGACGTTTGGTAATAAAGGGAAGCTTAGTCCCCGGTATGTAGGCCCATATCAGGTTTTATAACGTGTTGGTAGGGTTTCTTAAGAGTTAGATTTGCCAAATGAGTTGGCAACAGTGAATCCCGTATTCCATGTCTCTATGCTTAAGAAGTGTGTTGGAGATTGGACATCCATAGTTTCCCTAGAAGGGTTGGGATTTGATGAAAGTCTTTCTTATTAGGAAGTTTCGGTTGAGATTTTGGACCGGCGAGTAAAAAGGATGAGAAACAAAGAAATAGCTTCCATGAAGGTATTATGGAAAAGTCAATTAGTTAAGGGTGCTACTTGGGAGGCCAAGGCCAACATGATATCCTGATATCCTCATCTCTTTCCTTCTACTCCTACTCTAGCTTGAGGTAATTAGTTTCTCTTGGGTTGTCCTTGTTTTGGTAGTCATGTGTGTTTATGTGTTTCCATGATTTCCTTATATGAATCATGTTCATGAAAACTTGTGTTTTGAAAGAAACTGAATTTATATGATTGATTTTCCTTATGTTGTTGCGCATTGAGTATGAGTTTCCTAAAGACTTCATAAGATGAATTGATGAGCATGCTTTAGATATGCTTTTTGAGAGTGAATTGGATATGAGCTCCATCAGATTGAGTTGAGCATGCCTTTAGCTCGGAGAAGGTAGTTCCTCTTAGAACATGAGTAATGGTGAAAAATTCATGCATATTAAGTTTCTAGATGTAGTTCCTACTTCCTTATGATGCATTTGAGTATGTTAAGCTTGGACTTGATATTTCCACCTTATTTATGTGCATTGCATGCATAATGGGATGATAGAGTTAGTTTCACCCCTCTTATAATGTTTTGAGAATGTCTTAGCCTGCAGTCGATAGTTCTTCCTTGGTTTCATGCATTGCATTATAGGTTGGATTGCTAGTTCCTCTCCTGCTCGTTTAGAAAAAGTTTGAATCTCATTCAAGGATGAATGATCCCAAGGGGGAGATATTGTAACACCCCAGATTCGAAAGAGGGAAGCCTAGATAATTTTAGGACTTACAGGTGCCATCTACGAGGATACAACCACCGACCGTGGGTCGAGCCATTAGTCGTAGGTGGGTCCGTGGAGAGGGCCACTTAGAAGTTTTTCCAGGCTATGAAACATGGCTGGACCCACGAGCCGTCGATGGGTACACGCCTCATGGTCCAAGCGCCGTAGGTCACACCAAACTCTCTGACCATCAACGACGCTCGTGCAGGATGGTCCATCGTCCTAACCACGGTCCGTTAGTGGTGTGTCGTGGGTCACCGCTGACAGTTATTTTTAGGGACAGTTGGGTCTTTTCCTAATCAATTATTTCCTATACTACGTTGTTTTACCTATGTTTAGGACCCCTATATAAGCCTTTTAACCCCCAAATCCATCCCATTTAATTCATTCTTATTCCGGAAATTTGCACACTAAACTAGAGCCTAACGTAAGGGTTAGAGTCGTAAATAATTTTCGATACTCAATATATATGTTTTCGGGTTAATACATCAAGGTACGAACCCCAAGTACCAACCATGGGTCATTGAGGAGGACTCTAGAACTACCTTAAACCAGCACCACCCACGAGACCACCCACGCCCCATAGGTGGGCAGTGTGGGTGAGGTCTCCTTGGAATTTGCCTAAGGTAGTAGCTACGGGCAGGACCCATGCCTCATGGATGGGTCAACGCCACGTGTCTTGGTTCCGTAGGTCAAGCCCCTCATTTCAAGCCCCATACCTCGAACCACGGTTCACCAGCATGGGATGTGGGTCCAACCACGGTCCGTTCATAGTGGTTGTGGGTGATGGATGGAAACTACCTTTTTGTAGTTAAGTGGGGGGGTGTTTTGGGGTTTATCTTTCTAATTAACTATTAAGTGGTGTCGTTTTGCACTAATATAAACTAACTATATAAGTATTTTATACACCTAAACTAACTCATCTGAATCATAATTCCTAAATCCCCAAATCACAAACCAAAACCCTTTTCAAAAATTTCTCTCTAGAACTCCAAGGAAGAAGTAGAAGAAAGGTGACGCTAGGGTTGAAGGATCCATATTTTCTCCTCAATTTCATGGTAAATCTTCATCAAGGTATGGTAGTCCTTCATCCATGGAGTCCTCCAAACTCAATTTCAAAACTTGTATCTTTCCCCAAAAGCTAGGGTGTTACTCCAAGTCATGGATTCACTGCAAAAATGATTCTAATGATTTAACTGCTTTATATGATGATCAAATTGATGATTTATTACTGTTTTTATATTGAATTTCCGAAGAATCCAAGATTTCCCTTATTTTCCCAAATTGGATCTAATTGTGGGGGTATTGCTTGATGCAAGTAGAATATGATAGAATTATGCATGTAGTAATAAAACTACTTGAATTATGTTATCATCCATGTCTAAATGTTGTAATTCTAGATGTGTTAATGGAATGTGATAGATTCCTAAAAGGGCAAAGTATATAAATTATGCATGATTATGAGATCTAAACATATGCTTTATGAACACTTTGAGAGTAAAGTGATTATGACTATGATCTAGTTATTGTATTGTTGGAAGATTCTCCTTATGTACACACTTATGCATCAGTATGATATGATGTGAAAGGTCTGTCACATGTAGTTATTCTAAGGTTGGAAGACTTATCTCACCTATTGAATCTATGATCTATAGTATGAATTATGTTGGTTTGAATGTCAAGACATTTTTCCATGAATATGAACTTAAGTCAAGACTTAATAGATAATACATGGGAATTAATGCTTAGCACCAAGTGGATATGAATATGAGATGGAAGCTTATACGATAGTTGAGTCCGGCTTCCCCTTGAAAGCTTTTACATTAGTTGAATCTGGCTTTCCAAATGAGTTATTTCTACCTTAGTGGAGTGCGGGTTCCCAAAGATGCATCTCATGAGATGGAAACCTTATACCTTAGTTGAGTCCGGCTTTCTAGAAGCAATCTCCTAATCCCATAAACTATGTTCCCACATAGGTCTTTAGCTAGTAGATCCACTTAAGCTAAGAGTTTGGTTCTACCTTAGGCAAGTAGGACAACCCCTTTTCAGTGTGGGATATACACCGGATGCTATGATTAAGCTCACATGGTCTATGTCGGTTAAGGCTAATCCCATTATGATAGTATGAACAAGAATATGAGGTATGAACTATAGTTACTCAAGAAGTTTTCCTTAGTATGGGCATGATTATGGGATCTTATTCATGCATTGCACAAGGATGCTTTAAGTGTATTTATGGTATGTTTCCATTATGATATGATGACCTATATGTTCAATATGCTTATGACTCATGCTTTTACATTAATCTTCATGGTGATTCTTAAACTTCGTAAAGTGAATGCTTTTCAACTAAATCTCCCTTTTTAGCATGATTTCAAGGATTTTATGCATGGTTATCATACCTAGTGCATACTTGTACTAACCCATATTTTCTACATTTTTTCTATAAGTGTAGGGTCCGGTGTTTGAGGTAATCTTCCTTCTTGGTCAAAGCTTGGATCGACTATTCTCCTTGCTTGTGGTGAGTCCTCACTGATTTGAGGACGAGTGATATCTTGTAGTTCATTTCTTTCGTTGTACTAGACTTTTGGATTTTTCTCATAAGGTCTATAACCCTATTTGATACTCGATTGTAATAGATGGCTAATTTAGACTAGTTAGACTTCTGCTTTGCTTTTATGAAACTTTTGAACTTAAATGCATTTTTACTCTTATCATTCTAATTCTTTATGTTATGATATGCTAAGTCTCTTACATGGTTCATTTAGGGATTTATCCCAAGGGGGAGATGGTGTACTTAGGTACCAAGGTCTATTATGTGTTCTAGATGTAGATAGGTTGAGGGAAAAAGTTTTAGAGGAGGCTCATAGTTGTCGGTATTCTATTCATCCAGGAGCCACCAAGATGTACCGTGATTTACGGGAAGTCTATTGGTGGAATAATATGAAAAAGTATATTGCAGGATTTGTAACCAAATGTCCCAAATGCTAACAAGTTAAGGTTGAGCATCAAAGGCCGGGAGGCTTTTTGCAAGATATACCAATTCCCACTTGGAAATGGGAAGAGGTGAATATGGATTTTATTGTGGGTTTGCCTTGTACCCGAAGGCAACATGATTCTATTTGGGTCATTGTAGCTAGGATGACAAAATCAACCCACTTTACTCCCATCAAGGTTTCTCATTCGGTGGAAGACTATGCCAATCTATATATAAGGGAGATAGTGAAGTTAAATGGAATTCCTTTACCTATCATTTCGGATCGGGCTACTCAATTTACTTCACACTTTTGGAAGTCATTCCAAAAAGGGCTTGGTACTAAGGTGAAGCTTAGCACGACTTTCCACCCCCAAATGGGTGGTCAAGCGGAACGCACCATTTAGACCTTACAGGACATGTTGAGGGCATACGTGATAGATTTTAAAGGTTATTGGGATGACCACTTACCATTGATAGAGTTTTCCTACAATAATAGTTATCATTCTAGTATTGGTATGGTCCCCTTTTAAGCCTTGTATAGTAGGAAATGTAGGTCCTCAGTTGGTTGGTTTGAGGTAGGTGAAATTACTCTTATTGGTCCCTAATCGGATTATGAAGCTATTGAGAAGGTTCAGTTCATTAGAGAGAGATTTAGAACGGCTCAAAGTAGACAAAAATCTTATGCCGATGTAAGAAGGAGGGATCTAGAATTTGAAGTTAATGATTGGGTCTATTTGAAAATTCTCACCCATGAAGGGTGTGATGAGGTTTGGAAAGAAAGGGAAACTTAGTCCCCTGTATGTAGGCCCATATCAAATTTTGAAGTGTATTGGGAAAGTTGACTATGAGTTGGATTTGCCAAATGAGTTGGCCCCGGTTCATTCGGTATTTCATGTTTCCTTGCTTAAAAAGTGTATTGGGGATCCAGTGTCCATTATTCCCCTAGAAGGTTTGGGAGTTGATGAAAGCCTTTCCTATGAAGAGGTTCCGGTAGAGATCCTAGATCAGCAAATCAAGAGATTGAGAAACAAGAAAGTAGCTTTCGTGAATGTTTTGTGGAGAAATCATTTAGTTGAGCATGCTACTTGGGAGGTCGAGGCAGATATGAAGTCCCGATATCCTCATATCTTTCCTTCTACCCCTATTCAAACTTGAGGTAATTAGTTCCTCTTGAGTTTTAGTGTTTTGGAAGTCAGGTGTGTTATATGAGTTTTTCCATGATTTCCTTATGTTATGCATATTCCTTATGAAATTCATGATTTAATAAGAAAGTGAGTTTTCATGATGTTGTGCATTTAGTATGAGTTGCCTATTAGACTTCATGAGATATGTTGATGAACATGCTTTAGTATGCTTTTGAGAGTAATTGCATATTGGCTCCATGATGTTGTGTTGAGCATTATTTTAGTTGGAGAAGGCAGTTCCTCCTATGAATATGAGAAATATTGGGTTCCCCGCATTTTGGGTTGTTAGATGTAGTTCCTAGTTCCTTGTATTGCATTGACTATGTTTTGAGAAGGAGTTGATGTTTCCTCCTTTGAATTGTGCATTATTTTGATGTTTCATGCATGATGGGCTAGTAGTCTTGAGTCTTTAATTATGTTAGGTGTCTAGATCGTCATTTGATGATGAATGTTCCCAATGGATATATTGTAATATTCCGAAAATATGTAGACTGAGGGTTAGAGTAGTAAATAACACCCGGTACTAAATATATATGTTTTTGGGTTAATACGTCAAGATATGACCCCCAAGGATCAACCATGGGTCCTTGACGAGAACCCTAGAACTGCCCAAAACCAGCACCACCCACGCCACGTGGATGGACCCATGCACCGTAGGTGGGCAGCGTGGGTGAGGTCTCCTTGGAATCTACCTGAGGCAGTAGCCATGGGCAGGACCCACGCCTCGTGTATGGGTCCATGCCACATGGCTTGGTTCCGTAGGTCAAGTCCCCCATTTCAAGCCCCAAACCCAAAACCACGGTTCACCAGCACGGACCGTGGGTCCAACCACGGTCCGTTGATGGTGGTCGTGGGTGAGGGCTGAAAACTGCCTTTTGGTAGTTAAGTGGAGAGGTGTTTTGGGGTTTTCCTTTTTAATTTACGATTAAGTGGTGTCGTTTTGAACTAAAATAAACTAACTATATAAGTATTTTATACACATAAAGTAACTCATCTAAATCATAATTCCTAAATCCCCAAATCACAAACCAGAACCCACTTCAAAATATTCTCTCTATAACTCCAAAGAAGAAGAAGATAAAGGATCCATCTTTTCTCCTCAATTCTGTGGAGTTCGAGTTCCCAAAGTATGTATCTCATGAGATGGAAATCTTCTACCTTAGTTGAGTCCGGGTTTCTAGAAGCAATCTCCTTATCCCATAAACTATATGCCTATATATGTCTTTAGCTAGTGGATCCACCTAAGCTAAGAGTTTGGTTCTACCTTAGGCAAGTAGGACAACCCCTTTTCAGTGTGGCGTAGAAATGGGATTCCATGCTTAAACTGACATGGTCTATGTTGGTTAAGGTTAATCCCATTATGATAGTATGAACAAGAATATGAAGTATGAACTATAATTACTCAAGAAACATTTCCTAGTATGGGTAGGATTATGGGATCTAATTCATGCATTTCGCAAGGATGCTTTAAGGGTATTTATGGTATGTTTCCATTATGATATGATGACATATATGTTGAATATGCTTATGAGTCATGCTTTTACATTAATCTTCATGATGATTCTTAAACTTGGTAAAGTGAATGCTTTTCAACTAAATGTCCCTTTTTAGCATGATTTCAAGGATTTTTATGCATGACTATCATACTTAGTGCATTCTTGTACTAACCCATATTTTCTACATTTTTTCTATAAGTGTTGGGTCCAGTGTTTGAAGTGATCTTCCTTCTTGGTCAAAGCTTGGATCGATTATTCTCCTTGCTTGTGGTGAGTCCTCACCGATTCAAGGATGAGTGATATCTTGTAGTTCCTTGCTTTCGTTGTACTAGACTTTCAGATTTTTGTTGTAAGAGCTATGACCCTATTTGATACTCACTTGTAATAGAGGGCTAATTGAGACACGTTAGACTTCCGCTTTGCTTTTATGAAACTTTTGGACTTACATGCGTTTTTATTCTTATTATTTTAATTCTTTATGTTATGATATGCTAAGTGGCTTACATGGTTTATTTAGGGGTTCTATGTGCCATGTTACTTCTAGGGTGTACCCCTAGGTCGTGACACTAAATCTCTCTATTTCAAAAGGTAGAATTCCCCAATTGAGTTAAGGTTTTCATCAATTATCATGGGTTCTCTTTATTATTGATTTTAATGATTTTATTATGATCTATTATACATGAATTGATGATACATGATTATTTTATGATGATTTCCCCTTGAACCCATGTAATCCCCATGTTTTCAAGCTATGAATCATATGATGTGGGATTTTGATCTTCAAGGAAGAGTTTTATGAAATTAAGCATGTATTGCAAGCTTATATGTATTATAATGAAATCCATATATAACCCATCTTTTATAAGATTTGATGATTGAAAGTGGTTTTGGACCTCAAGAGGTAAATTATGGACTTATGCATGGTTTTATGAAATCTATGCAAATGTTTTAAGGGTGCTTTGAGAGTAAAGTACCAATTATGATGATGTTGTGTTGTGAAAGGATATTCTCACTAAACACATAACTAGCGTGGTGTGAAAGGTTTTCTCTCATAGAAATGATTCTTAGGTTTAAAGGCTTTCTCACCTAATTGAATAAAAAACAATGAGCTATATTGATGAAACTAGCTTGAATTGGTTGTCCAAGGGAACCTATTCATGATTAATAAAGTCAATTAAGAAATGACTATTTCGTGAGAAGTTATGCTTAGCACGGAGTGGATATTTATAGTGAGATGGAAGCTCTCCTTTAGTGGAGGTCGGGTTTCCAATGTAATCTCATAAGATGGAAGATCCCCCGTAGTAGAGGTCGAGTTTATAGTAGCAATCTCCTTATCCCATAACTATGTGCCCCCGTAGGTTGATTAGATAGTGGATCCACTTCAGCTAGAAGTTTGAGGGTATATCTTCGGCAAGTAGGATACCCATTTTCGTTGTGGGGTAGACACTGGATTCCATGTCATAGCTCACATGCTCTGAATGTCAGTTAAGGATAATTTCCCCAACATGTAATAATGAACTAAGGTTACTTCAAGAAGTGTCATATATGAGTTCAAAGGTTTTATAGATGAAGTTAGCTTGCATTGACCATGATTTAAGACTTATGTTTTATAACTCTTTTGTATGATGTTTAACTTGGTCAATTGCATGTCATAAAATGAAATGTCCCTTTTTAGAATGATTTAAATGTTTTATGCATGGCTATCATACTTGGTACATTGATTTATACTAACGCATACTCTTGCCTACATTTTTCCCCAATGTAGGATCCGATTTTCAGGGTGCTCAGTTTCGTGGCTAGTTTGTGATTTGATTAATTCCCGAGCATTGGTGAGTCCTCCTGCTTCAAGGACATACTTTGTTGTTTTTGTTTCTTTCATGTATTTCTTTTTTGGACATGATGTATGGGATATGCCTGATTTCATTATATTGTATTAGATGGCTATGATGAGACAAGAGTTTAGACTTCCACTTTTCATTTTACAAAAATGAATTGGACTTGGAATATTGTATTACTCTTATTGTTCTATTTCTTATGTTATGAGGAC
The DNA here is from genome assembly GCA_036250405.1 of Solanum raphanifolium. NCBI lineage: Eukaryota > Viridiplantae > Streptophyta > Magnoliopsida > Solanales > Solanaceae > Solanum > Solanum raphanifolium. The sequence goes on along the minus strand of JAJOOE010000487.1, from coordinate 11,883 downwards.
TAAGTGGCTTGTATGGTGTCCTTCGTGGTTCTTTACGCCATGTTACATCTAGGGGGTACTCCTGGGTCGTGACACTTGTTCATGAGTGTGAAGCGCGCCACATTTATGAATAAAAGGCTACAAGATGTGTTGGAAACTTCACTTCTTCATTACTCTAAGGCATACGATAAAGTTTAACTCTATAAGGTCTATTTCCTAATCCTTACCCGATGGTCTATAGGATATTACTACTCGAAGAGCTTTTGCTAGAAGGATTGAGGGAGAAGTGATTGATCAAGGATCTCCTCCTCAAGCTCCTCAAGCTTCGGTCGACCCTTTGGCCGAGCAACTGACTAATGCGGAGTTTAGGACTACTTTTTAAGTGTTGGATCAAGCCGTGATGACCCAAGCCAATAGGGAGGTTTTGAACCACGTGAACCCAAATGTGGGTACGGCGGCATCTAGAGTGAGGGACTTCACTAGGATAAATCCTTCGGAATTCACTAGTTCTAAGGTTGAGGAAGATGCTCAAGAGTTCATTGATGAGGCTTACAAGATTTTGTCTATTATGGGAGTGACTTCGGTAGAAATGGAGAAATTGGCCACTTATCAACTTAATGGGGTTTCTCAAATTTGGATCAACCAATGGAATGAAACAAGACTGGTAGATGCGGGTCCCCTAGAATGGGAAAGGTTCAAGTTCACTTTTCGTGATAGATTCTGTCCTCTTGAGATGAGAGAGGCAAAAGTGCTCGAGTTCATTAATCTTCAACAAGGAAATATGTGTGAAAGATTATGCTTTGAGATTTACTGAATTGTCGAAATATGCTCCTTCCATAGTTGTCGACTCTAGGGCAAGGATGAGCAAGTTTGTTTTGGGTGTGTCTGAATTAGTAGTAAAAGAGTGATGTACGGCTATGTTTGTCCATGACATGGATATTGGTCGTCTTATGACTCATGCCGAACAGATTGAAGAGGAGAAACTTAAGGAAAGATCTAGGGAGAATAAGAGGTCTAGAACCGGTGATAGTAATTTCTCTTGTGCTAGGTCAGATAGACATGGTCGTCCTAAGTATCGACGAAGGATTTCCGGGAAAGGTTCTTCTAATACTCCTAAGATCAACGAAGAGAGGGTGTCTAACGATAAACTTCAAAGAGGTGGTAATGGGCCTTCTTTGTCTAATTGTGCTATGTGTGGAAGAAACCATATAGGTAAATGTTTAGCGAGTTCCAATGGTTGTTTTGGTTGTGGTAAGAAGGATCACAAGATAAGGAATTGTCCTTGAGTTTCTAAGAATGAGGAAGATAGTCTTCATAAGGATCAACCCTATCCTTCATCAGGTCCAACTGGTTCGGGTACTAGTGTTCGAAAGCAAAATAGGTTATATGCACTTCAGACTTGTAGTAAACAAGAGGGTTCTCCCAATGTGGTTACCAATATGTTGAAAGTCTTTCAACTTGATGTTTATGCTTTACACTTGATCCCGGTGCTTCTTTGTCTTTTGTGACGCCATATGTGGCTATGAGATTTGATGTTCTCCTTGATGTGTTGTTAGATCCTTTTTCTGTCTCTATACCTGTTGTTGATTCTGTTGTTGCTAAGAGGGTCTATAGAAAGTGTCTCGTTTCCTTATCCCATAGAGTCACTCTTGTTGATTTGGTAGAGCTTGATATGCTAGATTTTCATGTTATTCTAGGTATGGATTGGTTGTTATCCGTCTATTGATCGGAGAACCCATGTAGTCAGATTTTAATTTCCAAATGAGCCTATCCTAGAGTGGAAGAGGGGAAATTATACGCCTATAAGTCAGTTTATCTCTTGTCTTAAAGCTATGAGGATGATTTCTAAGGGTTGTATGTACCATCTAGTTAGGTGATGGATATGGATTCTGATACCCCTACTCTTGACTTTGTCCTTGTTTTTAATGAGTATCCAGAAGTGTTCCCAGATGATCTACCCGGTATTCCTCCAAAAAGGGAAATAGATTTTGGTATTGACCTTCTTCTAATTACACAACCTATTTATATTCCTCATTATAAAATGGGTCTCGTAGAACTTAAAGAATTAAACGAATAATTGAAAGATTTGTTGGATAAGGGTTTCATACGACCGAGTATCTCTCCATGGGGTGCTCCAGTTTAGTTTGTTAAGAAGAAAGAGTGATCACTCTGAATGTGTATTGACTATCGGCAATTGAATAATATGACCATTAAGAATAAGTATCCTCTTCCAAGAATAGATGATTTGCTTGACCAACTATATGGAGTGTGATACTTACCTAAGATTGACCTTTGATCGGGTTATCAACAATTGAGGGTGAAAGAAGACGATATTTGAAAAATGGCTTGTAGAACCCGGTATGGTCATTATTAGTTTTTGGTGATGTCATTTTGTTTGACTAATGCTCCGGCGCATTTATGGATTTGATGAATATGGTGTTTAGACAATACTTTGATATGTTCGTAATTGTGTTCATTGATGATATATTGATTTATTCAAGAAGAGTGGATGACCACACAAATCATTGTAGGATTGTGTAGCAAATTCTCAAGGACCAACGACTCTTTGCAAAGTTTAGCAAGTGTGAGTTTTGGCTAAGGTATATAACTTTTCTTGGCCATATTGTCTCAAGTAAGAGTATTGAGATAGATCGTAAGAAAACAGATGCACAAGTGTTGTCCTAGACCTTTATCCCCTTCGGACATTAGAAGTTTCTTGGGTTTACCTGGTTATTACAGAAGGTTTGTTGAGGGGTTTCCTTCGATTGCCTCTCCATTCACAACTTTGACTCAAAAGAAATCCAAGTTTATATGGTGTGAATTATGTGAAAAAAGTTTTCAAGAATTGAAAGATAGACTTACTTCTGCTCCGGTGTTGACTTTACCAGAAGAGATGGAAAGTGTTGTTGTTTATTGTGATGCCTCACGAATTGGGTTAGGATGTGTGCTTATGCAAAATGGAAAATTTATTTCCTATGCCTCAAGGCAACTTAAGATTCATAAGAATAATTATCCTACCCACTATCGTGAATTATGGGCGGTAGTTTTTGCCTTACAGATTTTGAGGCATTATTTGTATGGTGTTCATGTAGATGTGTTCACCGGCCGTAAGAGCCTATAATATGTGTATAAACAAAAGGACCTGAATCTTCTCCAAAGAAGGTGGCTTGAGTTACTTAAGGATTATGATATGACTGTTCTCTATCACCCTGTTAAGGCGAATGTAGTAGCGGATTCTCTTAGCCTGTTATCCATGGGTAGTGTTGCAATATAGAAGAAGATAAAAAGAATTGGTACTAAATATAAATATATTGGCTTGATTGGGTGTTCGGTTGATGGACTCTACTAAGGGTGGTGTTAGGGTTCATAATGATTCAAAATCATCTTTCCTGACAGATGTGAAAGCTATGAAATGTCTTGATCTGACATTAGTATAATTGAAAAAAGCGGTACTTAGAATGTGCGTTGAGGCTTTCTCCCATGGGGGAGATGGTGTAGTTAGATATCAAGGTCGTTTGTGTGTTCCGAATGTCAATGAATTGAGGGAACAGATCGTGTCGGAAGCCCATAGTTCTCAATATTCTATTAACCCAAGAGCCACCAAGATGTACCGTGATTTGCGGGAGGTCTATTTATGGAATGGGATGAAGAAGGATATTATGGGATTCGTGGCTAAGTGTCTGAATTGCCAACAAGTGAAAGTTGAGGGTAAAAAACCGGGAGTTTTTTCTCAAGATATTAGTATTCCTACTTGGAAGTGGGAAGTTTTGAATATGGACTTCATAGTTGGTTTTCCTCGCACTCGACGAAAACATGATTCGATTAGGGTTATAGTACACCGAATTATGAAATCGGCCCATTTCATTCCCATCAAAGTTTCTTACTTGGCGAAAGACTATGGTAAGTTTTATTTGATGGAAATGGTAAGGTTTCATGGAGTGTCCTTGTCGATTATCTTGGATAGAGGTACTTAATTTAATTCTAAGTTTTGTAAATCTTTCCAAAAGGGTTTTGACACTAAAGTTAAGCTTAACACAACTTTTCATCCACAAACTGATGGGCTAGAAGAGCGAACTATCCCTTTGGAAGATATGTTGAGAGCATGTGTCATCGATTTCAAGGGAAATTGGGCTGATCAATTGCCATTGATTGAGTTTGCTTATAATAATAGTTATCACTCTAGTATTGGTATGGCTCCATTTGAGGCTCTTTATGGTAGGAGGTGTAGATCTCATATAGGTGGGTTTGAGGTTGATGAAATTGCCTTGATAGGGCCCGAGTTAGATCACGAGGCTATGGAGAAAGTCCGACTAATTAGAGAAAGGTTGAGAACAGCCCAAAGTCAAAAAAAGTCCTATGACGATGTTAGAAGAAGAGATCTTGAGTTTAATGTTTATGATTGGGTTTACTTGAAAATCTCACCCATGAAGGGTGTGATGATATTTGGGAATAAAGGAAAGCTTAGTCCCCGTTATGTAGGCCCATATCAGATTTTGAGGCGTGTTGGTAAGGTTGCTTATGAGCTTGATTTTGTTAATCATTTCACATCCATGCATCTGGTTTTCCATGTCTCCATGTTGAAAAAGTGTGTTGGAGATCCGACGTCTATAGTTCTCTTAGACAGTTTTGAGTTTATGAAAATCTTTTTTGTGAGGAAACTCTGATTGAGATTTTAGATCCAAAAGTTAAGAAATTGAGAAACAAGGAAGCTGCTTCCGTGAAAGTATTATGGAGGAATCATTTAGTTGAGGGTGCTATTTGGGAGTCCGAGGCCGATATAATGTCCCGATATCCTCATCTTTTTCCTTCTACTCCTATTCTAGCTTGATGTAATGAATTCCGCATGGTTTGCTCTTTGTTTTGGGTGTCATGTTTTGAGATATTCCCATGATTTCCTTATGTCATGAATGTTCATGAAAAACTTGTGTTTTGAAAGAAAATGAGTTTACATGATTGATTTTCCTCATGTTGTTGTACATTTAGTGCCTATAGACTTCATGAGATAAATTATTGAACAGGCTTTAGCTATGCTTTTGAGAATGAGTTGCATATAGGCTCCATATGATTGTGTTGAGCATGCTTTTAGCTAGGAGATGGTAGTTCCTCTTTCAAAATGAGAAATTTAGAAATTTCATGCATATTGGGATGCTAGGTCTAGTTCCTACCTTGTGTATAGTGCATTGAGTATGTTTAGCTTGGAGTCAATGTTTCCTCTTTGAGTTGTGCATTTAGATGAGATTTCGTAAGGTGCCTAGAATTCCATTCGAGGACGAATGTTCCCAAGGGGGAGATAATGTAACACCTCAGAATCTAGTAGGCTATGCTAGGGCTAAGGGAGAGGGCAAGAACCAAGGAAGTGAGCTTGGGCAACCTTCACCAAGCTATGCTCACCTCCCACGACCACCATGACGCCTCTTGGTGGGGACCACGGGTTGTAGTGAGGGGCGTGGTGAACTAGGCAGTAACTAGCCCAAACTTCCCAAAACTCAAGACCCTCTCACGAGGCACTTGACACCTCGTGATGGCCACCACGGGTCGTGGGTGAGGTCGTGGTCATGAGTTAGGTTTTAGGTGTTGAGTGGTGGCAATGCCTAGCCACTGGTCAAGGACCACGGGTAACACTACGGGGCGTGAAGTCTTTGACGAGCCGTGATACCACTCGTGAAGGTTGTTCGACAGTTCTAGTTAAGGGGTTTTTGGGTCTTTTCCTATTTTAATTTAATTAATACTATGTCATTTTACCCAAGCCTAGGACCCCTATATAATTAAGTGATTTTAACCCCAAAAACTAACCCATTCACGTCATTATTTCCAAACCCAAAAGAAATCCCAAGTTCTTCCTCTCAAATATTTCTCTCTCTAGAACTTGAAAAAGAAGAAGAAAGAGGTCAAGCTAGGATCAAGGTGAAGTCTCCATTCCTCAAGAAATTGTGGTCTTTGATATCAATGTATGATGCTATTTCATCCATGGAGCCCCCAAGATTCCCTAATTGAAAAGTAGAAATTCCCCAATTTGAGTTTGGGTTTTCTTCTAATGTTGTGGGTCTTGATGAATGTTGATCCAATTAAGTGAATTATGATTGTTTATGATTGAATTGATAGGATTACATATTTTTAGGATGAATTCACATGTACCCATGCTTAACCCATGTTTCTAGGTTGAAATTGATGTAAATGGGTTTGATGCAATGAAAGGAGAATTTCTAGGTTTAGATGTATTCTTTTAGGATTGATGAGATACATTAGAATTGCTTTGACATTGAAGCATATATGATGATTGTTATATACATTGCTTTGAGAGTGAAGCATATATGATGATTATGAGATGTAGTTCTTTGACAGTAAAGCTTATGATATGAATTGTTGATTATTGATATAATTCTTGTAAAAGGAATAGTTCCCACATAAATTTCTTAAGTACGAATGTGAAAGGATTTCTCAGAATGAATGATTCTAGGTTGAAAGGATTGCTCACCTAAAATTCTAAGAAATACATTAAGCAAGAGGTGATTACCCATTACCTCTAATTGAGAAGGATTTGAGGTGATTTCCTATATTCCATAAAGGAGAGTAAGAGGCGACTACCATTTTTCCCTAATGTTGGACTTGGATGCAAATACCCATGATCTCTTATATTGAAAGATGTGGAGGCGAGTACCAATATCTTATATTGAACGATGTGGAGGCCAGTACCCATATCTTATAATGAAAGGACATACAGGCGAGTACCCATGACTCCTTAAAGAATGATGTGGAGGCGAGTACCCGTGTCATATGATGTTGGGCATGGAGGCGAGTACCTATGATCCCATAAGATGGACATGAAGGCGAGTGCCCATGACCATATATGTAAGGCAAGAGGCGACTACACATTAACCTTTACAGGAAGGCAAGGAGGTGATTCCCCATGTCTATAAAAGATAAGCTAAAGATGAGAATGATAGGTGATGGGATTGGATGATTGCTAAGGTTACCTTCTACGATGAGTAAGACTACTGGAGGATTACCCATGTCTTGGCTAAGTATGCTTTGAGGTTACTTTAAGAATTATTCCTTATAGGTTGAATTGATCTATATGTTCATTGATTATTCTTTATGACATATACTGTATAATTCATCTAGTTATGTTAATGTTTATGCAAGCTATCATATTTAGTACATTCTTGTACTAATACATACTCTTGCTTATATTTCTTATCCAAATGTAGGATCCACCGTTCCCGACTCTCATCCCCATGGCTAGGATCTTAGTAGAGGCGAGACTTGAATATTGGTGAGTCATCACAAAATTCGAGGATTTGGCCACCATTTCCTTATGTTCCTTTGATTTTATGTTTTGAACATTATTGTATGGGTTGTGTCCTAATGATTCTTTGTATTAGATGGTTGTGAGACAATTGTATGAGACGTTCGCTTCGTTTTATAAAACTTTGATTGTGTTGAAAATATTTCACAATTTTACTGATTTTCTATTATCTTGACTATGAAAGCCAAGTGGCTTATATGAGGCCTCTCAGGGTCTTGAATGCCATGTTAGGTCTAGGGTGTACCCATGGGTCGTGAAATATACACATTTACTCAAAACTTACACTACAACATTTTATGCCTTCAACCACCCTTGAAAAGTGTGGCCTAAACTATCAAAAATTGTAGCCTTTGATCAAAGGCCACATTTTTCGACTTTAGGCTACGCTTTTATGGGGGTGGCCTAAAGCAGCGTAACCTTAGACTTTAGGCCACACTTTTCAAGTGTTGTCTTATCAGCTACACTTCAAAAGTGTGGCCTATAATGTAAAAAGGCCACGCTTTGCATTACCTCTTATAGCAACATTTCTATCTCCTATAACTACACTTTTAAGCGTAGCCTTTGCTTCCTTATTGGCTACACTTCTGAAGTGTGGCATTTTCTAGCTTATCAACAACAACACTTTGAAGTGTAGCCTTTGCCAATATACATATGACGATTTCCAATTAATAAGCTACACAATTAGCGTCCCTATGGCAACACCTTTGAAGGGTTGCAATGTTATTTTGGCTATAAAAATATTTAGAATGCCAAAAAGTTTTAATTGAAAAATGAGAATATTGTTGTACAATAAATAAGCATTAAATTAGCTAATAAATAACTCAAATGTACAAATTTGCAATAAACATAAAAAAAAAAAAACAATTTGTCTTGTACTACACTTACTTATAAAGCAATACTTTATGTACTACCAATAAATTTCACAAAACCAAATATATTATATTCAAACTTCTACTTCAAAAACTCTTCATCATCTTCCTCAATCAATCAAATTGATTGCCGACACTTTCCTACACATTCAAAATAAAATTAAAAATCAGAAACAAACCATGTTCAACAAATCAAACATTAGAAAGAAACCATGTTCATTGTTTTCATCTTCTATATACTCATTATAAAAATGACTCAGTTAAAGAGGTTTAGAAGGTAATCACTCACCCGCCTTTGAGTTCAGCCCTCATGCTGGAGGAGTATTTCTCAGATGTTTTCTGAAGGAACAAGTAACAGAAACACAATCAATTTATTATTATCTTTCGCTAGTAAATCAAGTTTCAGCTAAAGAGAATACAGAGAGGGTGGAGCAAGCAACCAAGCAGACTTAATATAGAGTAAATTGGTTACCTTGGCTAGCTGCTTATGGTAGCTGCAATATGTTCCACGCAGTCTGCAAATGTTCTCAAACCATAAGTTTTATCACGAGTACAACAACAAAAATGAGTTTCCATAGGCTTAATACTATTGGGTAAGCAGCAACCATAGTTAATGATAATTTGCATAAACAACTATAGTATTTAAACATCACCGTATCACTCCTGTAAAGGGCAAGCCTATTACTTTTGTACACAATTTGACCAAGCAATTACAGTAGCTACTATATAGGGATGGCTAGCTAGTTCACAAGATTACACTTTTGATTCTTCAGCTCTTGCCATGGGAAGGAGGACTACAATGTAGATTTGAGACACCAATTTCATATTGTTAAACTAAAAAATCTATTCCAAATAAAAACAAACTGAATTAAAAGCAACATTAATGACTGGATGATGAAATTATCATCGTTAAAGAAAATCAAAACCAAACAACATGAATGCTATTGAAGAAAACAGAGTTCATGTTCAATGGAAAATCTGGAATAACCGAAACACTTTATCACATGATGAACACTGAACAAAATTTTGCCTGCTCTGCAGAGTCAGTGAAATTAAATTGGCAGGAATCGCAAAAGAAATATCATTCTATGGGCCTTCATCTCACCTGTTCCTCTGACATGTAGAAAACTAACCAGCAACGGTGATACCATGCACGATAATTCATCTTTGTTCTCTATAACAGCAACAAGAGTCAACTTAGATCATCTTTTTTTTTAAAAATAAATCATGTATATATTATGGCACTAGTTAAGAACAACTGAGACAATAATACATCCAAGTCATTCAACTATTTAAGCTAACCTTGCTGAACCAGTGACCTAGTTCCCAGTTTTGAAGTTTCAAAGGGAAAATGACAGCCTTTTAATTAAATGACATATGGTTTAGATCAAATTAAATAATGACAGTGAAGCTGCTATACTTAATTTCCCCTTAATGAATCAAAATACATGGCTAAAGTGAGGTATTTCCTTCTTGGGCCAATAAACCTACTCTATCTTCTATTTATAATAAAATGTCGTACAGACTTACACTGCCAAATAGTGTTTTAGCAATTTTGCTAAAAAAAGGTTAGTTCTATTGCCAGATTGCCATGAAATAATAAAAACAACAAATACAGTACCAAATCAAAATTATGATAAGAAACTAGATTCATTTCTTAATAGAAAAAGTTTTCCTTATCCCTAGGGGGATGTGGTTGTGTTGTTGAGGCATGGGAGTAAAAACTTGAAGATTCCAGGTGCAAACAAGGTGAAATCAACCTGGCGATATAACTATAAAATGGTGATCAGCCAATAGGCTATAGATATTCATTAGTTTATAGTATAATCCAAAATAAGACCTCTGCTAGTTTTTTCACCAACTTGGATTCTCTTTCCATAATCTCTTTCTTTACAAATGGTTGCACGATAGAATTTACCACCATAAAACAATTAGAATGATGTTATTTGACAATATGAAAGGGCAACAAATTATCAGAAAGTAGAGGAAGTAGTTTTGGCGGCAAGAACGGTCTGCGTGTATAAGCATTAGAGGAGCAATCATCGATAAACCACTACAAAAGATAGTGAATACCTTTAGGAACTACACTTGCAGCACATTGCTTATTCATCAGCTCTGCATATTTTAACTTTCTGGTGTCCTATTCTGATCACTTTGTCTAGAAATAAAAAAATGCAAATATTGTGAAACAAAGTTTAGCTAAAAGGGTACACACACTTCATCACAAAGCAACTTCATTTAGAGCATCTCATAAAATTCACTTCGAAACATTAACCACAAAATCTAGCTCAAAAAGCCATCTCTGCTTGCAACGCATCAAGTTCATCTTCTTTAGTTGTACGCTTCTAAGGAATGGGCCGAGCAAGTTGCTTCCCTGCAGGAACATGGACTGGAGCAGCAGGAACTGTAGATGCTGGTTGATGCAGCTGTTCTTCTAATTCTTTAAGTTCTGCCTCTAATTCATCCTGTAACAACACCATGCCAGAACTAGCAGAAATACATATGCATTTTACGTGATAAAATATTGCTTAATATAGACAACATACAAACTCTTAAAATCAGGTTTAGTCTAAGAAAATTCAAATAGATGACAATAAATGAAGAAAAACACTACTCCAACATAAGAATTTTAACAGTGTTAAAAATAAAATATTGCCAGTACCTAATATAACATATATAAACAAACCTCTCCGGTGAATGGATCTGATGTCATGTTGGTATGCTTAGAAAGATAGATCTTGAAACGCTTTTATTTTGTTCTTGCCAGGACCTTGCCGGTGACGCTTGGAGTTTTGGCAGCAATTACCACCAATCCAGTCAATCTAGAAAGAGGTCCATTGGAATTGTAATAGATTCAGTTTCAAAATGCAGAACTCAAAAAGTAAAGCAAGCTGAAGATAAGACTCACTTGGCAGCAATTAAAACTTCTAGCAAAGACATATCTGTTGACGATGGGACAACAATGGCTCAGAAAACTTCAAGCAAGGGGAATTTTACGAATGACAGAAACATGAAGGAATTAGCGAGCACTTCTGCTATGAGAAATCAAATAGAGCCCACAAAGAAGCAGACATCTCTTTGGATATCCACTAAAACCGTCCACCATGAACCAACTTCAGAGGCAGATACTCAAGTAGACAAACCTTCAATTGTACATGGTGTAGTTGAGATGTGCAACACATCACACAGAATGGAGGTAGGACTAGCAGAGTGTTCCTTAAGGTCTTTCTTAACCCAGAGAAAGACTTTGCAGTTTGACAAATCCAAGCAGGCAAAGGAGGATGCTTCTATAGAGATAAAGGGAAATGTGAATCCAAGGTTTCTCTGGAAGACATGCCTGAGAATGAAGTCAAAGGAAAAACTACCAAATCAGAAAATACAGGCAATGCATCTACGAGATTAATGCTTCAGGAAATCTTAGGAATTGTTTCTTCCCCAACCAAATAGTGTCCAAATTCTCTAGTTCTCAAGTAGGATGCAAAAGCCTCGAAACCAGAGCAAAAAGACAGTGGAAATATGTTGGTGAGCCTAAGAAAAACGGTAGGGTTCTGAAATTCATGCAATAAACTGAGAAATAACATGATAATCTGATTTGGAACATTTAAATAAATAATTCATGATGATCTGTTGAAATTCTAGAAACCCTAGGTCTGTTCATAATCATGGAATCAAGAATCTGACTGAATTCTAGGGACCTAATAGGCGAAAGGAACCCACTAGTGAAATCCC
>JAJOOE010000485.1:0-49452 GCA_036250405.1 Solanum raphanifolium | reverse complement strand
TATTCATACTTTGTTAATCGCTCATGGATCCCACAATCCTAGTTGTGAAGTTTAGTTACCCATAATAGCAAGAACACAATTCATTAATATTAGATGAAGAAATCATGAACTTACGTAACGAGAATAATAAACCCAGAATTTCAACTTGAATTGCAAAGCCAAAATCTTCAAAACGAACTTAGGAAATCAATAATTGTTAGGTTTTCCAATTAATCTCCCCAAGTCACAAAGTAAAACTAGAATAATAATGTCTAATATGAGGTAAAAGTAAGGGTTAATAAATTATACACACGTAGCCGGACCAAGGTGCGGGGTAAAATTCTCTAGATGCCGGACCAAGGATTTAGAGATACTTAACTTATCACTTTGCATGTAATACACTAGGAAGGGATTGCGGTTACTAGGATTACTGCGTTATGAGCTTGTGGTGAACACTTATACCCTAGTTAATTTTCTCATCTTGATAACAACCGAAATTGACTTTTGTTTACTGATTACTTACTGAATTCTTACAATTTGTTTCACAAATTCCCCCCTTTTTATTACTTGTTTCTGGAAGTACTTTGGCTAATTGAATATAATTGTGGGTTAAAGTAAAGTCTAAACCATTTTCCTCGTGGGATCGACCCCAACCTACAAGTTGGGTTCTTTACTTGATAACGATCGCTTATACTTCTTTAGGGAGGTGTAATTTGAGCGTATCAAAAGTCCATTAAATCTTGCTACAAGTGAAAAATAAAATTAGAAGAATGATCATACCAATTAAGTGTCTAGCAATTTATATTGGAACAAGTGGTTGTGCCCTTAGTCTCTTGGTGTGGTAGGTCAATGAAGCAATTAACGGCTAACTTGGACAAGTTGTGATGTTGTGCTCGTCTTAGTGCGGAACATACACATAAAACAGGTTCAATTTCAGTATATTGCTGGTTGAGCATCCGCTGAAGAAATAGAAATATCTGTAAACTACAACATTAAATAGAAAAATTAACAGAATGAAGTAGAGATTAACCCAAAAAAGGTATCTTATGCTCTTTAATTTTCCAGCTTTGCCTATTTTTGTGGCATTGTTTTCATCAGAATGTCATTGTTGAAAAAAAATAATAAAAAAAATCACTTAGCAACCAAATCCAAACTCACAACGCAACTACTTTCGAACAAATTGTAAACTCCATCACACCCTTTCTTTTAGCTGTAGATCCATTAACCAAATTCCCCCAAATAACAACAAATTAGCAAAATGATGCACTCTAATTTTGATTTTTCATGAAAATAAAATAAAATAATAATAATAATAAAGAATTGGGCAAAAAATAAAAGTTGAACAGACCTAACGTGTAACCCGCTGTGAAGATGAAGAGAATCAAATAGTTGTTCAGTGGGAAGAGCAAGACACCATTTTTGAAAGCGTCGACTAAAGTTGAGAGAAAAATAGAGATAAAGCGTCTACTTATGGATGTTTCTAGAGATATCTTGTCATTCGGGCAGCGAAAGAGATTTTTTTCTAGCTTGGTAAATATTTGGAGCTTATGCTTTATCAGCTCTCTTCCTCTTATATGTTGTATGTTTCAAATTGGGATTTTCAACAGAATAGTTGATTTAGCTCATACCCCATAAGTTGCATCGCTAAGAGAAGAATGGATTTAAGGTAGATGATCCAGCATTTTGGCTCTAACGCCATAGCAATTGTTAATAATAATAATAATAATAATAATAATAATAATAATAATAATAATAATAATAATAATATTCTGGAACTGGAAGCCGAAGAAAGAGGATCTAGAACGATCTGGAATGGAAAGAAAAAGTAGCGTGGTTTGCTAAAATATCAATGATGCTAATTACTATTTTACCCTTGCATGATAACATAATTACAAAACTGCCCTTGGTCGTCCTAGTCGTCTTCACCTTTCTATATAATAGAAATCTACTACTACTACTACTATATCTATATAATACTAGATAATTTAAGGCTCGTGATACGGGCCCAATATAATGAAAGACCCATTTATGGGCTCGATATTACAATATTATATATATTTATAATAGAAATTTAATTAGTTTTCGAAAAGAAAAATTATTATGACATTTTCAAATAAACATGATAAGAAATAATAATTAAAAAAAAATATCACATGCTCCAGTGATTATTTTAACATCATGTCAAACATGTATATTCGAATTGAATAATTAATTTAATGATATTTTTTTCTATTTTATTTGAAAATTATTCAAGAGAATAGATTAAAATTACGAGTCTCAATATATTAACAATTTTCATAAACTATATGAGGCAATAAAGTCTATTGATCCATCTATAGATTAATTGCGAATACACTTAAAATTTGATTTATAGGTGTTTAACAACCAACAATAATGACCTACTTGATGAAAATTAGAATGAATCATCGCATTCTTTACAAAGTGATAAAAGGATGAAAAAAGTTATGACTTTATATCTTGTCTTTATATTCATTAAAATTAGGAGAACAATTTTGTATAGTAATTTTTTTTTTCTAAATAAATTTATATACCTGATGAATGAATGTTTTACCTCAAATAATGAGAATTTAAAAATATTAAGAAAAGTTAATATAATATATATTGCAGTAATTTAATATGAGGTAGTTATAATAATAATTTATACAACTTGCTTAAAATGATTTTAACCGATGTTAAAATAATAGTAATAAATAAATATATGTTTCTCAATAAATTATATAATGACATATATGTTACGTGAAGCTTTGGGATTATACATAAAAAGAGAAATCAAGTTAATTAGATACTTCAAAAATTATTATTACAATCCAAAAAGAAAAGAAACACCATGAAATTGAAAAGTCTAAAGAGAACCAAAGGAAAGGACATAACATGCTCCGAAATTATTGAAAATTTTGTTCTTGAAGAGCTTTGCTCACTGGTTGCATTCCTTATGAATTAGGCCTTTTGAAAATTGCAATTGTGATTGATATTGGATTTAACATGTTAACTGGACCATTATCATGTTCATTAGAGTGTTTGAAAAATGTGGATCAGTTGGGCTGAAAATTTGTTATATGGATAAGTCTCAGAAGTGATGTGTTCGAAATAACGAATTTTACTTTTGTCTTATAATTGTTTTACAAAAGTAGGGCCATTATGTAGGGAATTGATAAAAAAATGAAGTTCTTAATGTTGAAAAAAATTGCAATTGGTCTTCCTAATAAGAGATCTATATCGAAGTGTGTAATATTTATGATGCAAATTAGAAATAAAGGACGAAAAATTTATTGGTACAAGACATGAGAGGGGAGAGAATTGAGGAGTGAATGAAATGAAGAATGAGTTAGTGTCTATTTATTTGTGTCATAGTTAGTTCTAGAAAAATCTTATAGTTTATAGTTTCTAGAATAATCATGTAACTTATGGAGGAAATTTAGTCACTTGAAAAAATATTTTGACAAATTTTAAAATGAAATATATATGAAATGACCATATTATCCTCGATCGTCCTCAACTTCATATTTCTATATTTCTATATAATAAAAAAATATCAAATTTTGACCGGACAACTTTAAATTTAAATCAAACTTATATTAGTTCACTATTTAGAATAATATGTTTAAAATCAAATAAAGTAAAAAGTTGATTATATAATTTAATGAAGAACTACTCTTTTATAATCTAGTAAACATTTTTCGTTTACTTTAAATGCAAATATACCATCCTATTCATTTTATTTGTAAAGTTACTTTTTAACATCTTTTAAAATATATTTTTTTAAATATTGAAACTAATTTTATTTATTATTTAATATTCAATCTAATATATATTATTAATTTATCACACTTATTTCTTTCAGGTATATTAATTAGAGCCAAAATAAAAGTGAAAATAATTAATCATATTTTTAAATAATGAATTTTTATATTAAAGTAGGCATTTTTAGTAAGTATAATGAATAAAAAAATTATTAAGAATTAAAGTAAAGTAATAGTAAAATAGAGTAATGAATAGATATCACAATAACTCATAAAAAAAGTGAAGAAATAACAAAATGAGTTAATACTAATAATAATGACTAAAGATGTTTCTAGAACTATTTAGTTTTCTTGTTATCATTCTTGGTAGATTTTTGTTTGCATAAAGTTACATTTTTACCTTTGATCATCATTCACTTCATATATAGAAAGATGTTTCTAGAATTATTTATTTTTCTTGCTATCTCTCTTAATAGATGTTAGAATGAAATTACATTTTTATTCTTGGTCGCTTTAAATGCAAAGATATCATCCTATTCATTTTTATTTGTAAAGTTACTTTTTAATATCTTTTTCTTTAATTTCAATCTAATATATATTATTAATTATATCACACTTATTTATTTTCAAGTATATTAATTAGAGCCAAAATAAAGGTGAAATTAATTAATTCATAATATTTTTTTATATTAAAAGTAGGCATTCAAGCATAATGAATAGAAAAAATATTAAGAATTAAATTAAAGTAATAGTAAAATAGAGTAATGAATAGATATCACAATAACTCACAAAAGAAAAGAAAGTTAAGTAATAACAAAATAATTTAATGGTAATAACAATAACTTAAGATGTTTCTAGAACTATTTAATTTTCTTGTTATCATTCTTAGTAGATTTTTGATAACGTGAAATTACATTTTTACCCTTGATAATTATTCACTTCATATATAGAAAGATGTTTCTAGAATTATTTATTATCTTTCTTAATAGATTTTTGTTAGAATGAAATTACATTTTTACCCTTGATCGTCCTCCCACTTCACTCTTCTATATATAATAATAATATAATATAATAAATAATAACTAGATGGGGGTGGTCCGTGCTTACATTTTATATTTTTCGACAGTTCTATTAAGGGGTGTGAACAATAATATGTACAACAAATATTAAAAAGTCATTTATATTCTCACTTTATTTACAATAACACAAACATGAAGAAATGAAACCAAATACTTTTTTAATGCTAATACAAGTCCATTTACATCGATCTAGAAATATCCTCGGCTTGAAATGACAAATACGTGATGGAAAAAGATGAAAATAACTACTACTACTCCTGCAGGGAAGTAACCTGCAATACTAAAAAATTGATTAGGAAAAGAAAAGTCAACATCACACAAATCTCCGTTAGGAACATGCAGGTAGAAAATTTTCTTAATAAACTCAGCAAAAACCAGAAAATTACTCAAGAATTGGGTCCCAAATTGACGATAGATCTACATCCTATAGAGACGAAAATCAGGGGAAAAGGGGTGAGAAAAATAAGAAAATCAAAATCTGAAAAATCAAAACAAAAGAGTGAGAAGATAAAATTGAGAATTTTTAATTTTGTACAACTAACAAAGCTTATGAAAATATGTAATGCAACCAGAGGAACCAAATCAAATGTGTGAGAGGCATATTAGAGTAGCAGCAGCCCCTGCTAATAGCTATACTCAAACTTGTTTATTTGGAAAACGAAAAATACAACAACAAAGGGTGGATTCCATCACCTGCTATTCAATTGATCTAAGAGATTTCTCAGGTGACAGTATTCCACCCCTCAATTACTTCTCCCCTGCAAAGCTAGCTTATCTAAACCTTAAAATCAATCGATCAGAATATCTGGAATGGCTTGGAATTTCCCCACAACAATCACTTGCATTGATTCCCTAGAACCATTTCTTAGAGGATTAAACCAATCTGGATGACAGTCTTCTGATTCACACACAAATCTTGTATTCTTGTATCGGTCCACTAAACCATTTGTTCTTTAATTTTTTAGATTTAACATTCACGCACCTGGATCTTCGCAATGACCATCTCAACGCTGCTTCCAGACACAAATTTATAACATAACTTCTACTAAGAAATAGTTGAAAGCTGAAAAGATTTAAAAAAAAATTTCTTTCAGAACATTGAAAATGATATCTACTCTGCAGCCTCGAATGTCCTGCAATGATCCTATATCAAAAGCCATGTTTACTATCAGAAAACGAAAGAACATTTACTCAAAATGACCTAGAGTTGAATTCATTACTATTAAGTTTTTAAGAAGCTACCAAGATAAACTGTATGATTGATATCGAACTCCCTAATAAGTCAAACGCTGAGGCTTCCGTTTCTTCATGTGTTGCGCACAGGGAGGAAAGCATTTACGTAGACTCACTTTTTAAAACTTTATATAGGAGAAATGCCTAATCATAAATTACTATATTCATTTTTTTGGTAAGATCATAAACTACTATATTCATGTGCCCTTAACCTTTTTTTTTGGGAAGTTTTCAGTCAAACTCATTGTCAACCATAGTAGCATCCTATTCTTAAATAAACTATAAAATTTGAAATACCAGCTAATGAAATATCATGACAATTTGATATCACAATTTAAGTATGAAGAATTACAAACTGTAAAGAAGCAGAATGGAGAAATTTTTCTCTGTGTATTTCTCTTCTCAATATGTACAACTATATATAGGAAAAATAACAAAGAAGCAAAAGAATATTCCTATACACTTGTCTATTTCTAATGGACTAAAATCTAACAAACTAACCAAATTGTATTTGCTGATCAGGTGACCTCTTTCTTTATTGTTTCTAATGTGTGGAGAGGATTATATCCAGTACAAGATGATCTAACGGATGTGACAATGCCAGGTGTCTTGTTTGTAGGCAAATTCAAAACAGCTAGTGAAATTTGAAAATGAGACTTAGGATCCTTGTTTATTGTTTCTGCCGCCATTACCTCCATCTTGCCAATCAAAGACCATCTTGCCAATCAAAGAGGTATGAGATGGACCACAAAGTGGTTTAGTGAACAAATCTGCAACTTGTGAAGATGACGGCACAAAATGAAGAGAGATTAAACCAGAGAGAAATTGTTGACACACAAAGTGACAATCAATTTCAACGTGTTTTGTCCTCTCGTGAAAAGCAGGATTTCGTGCAATGTGAATTGCGGCTTGACTTTCGGAGTGAACTGGTATGGGCAAAGATGGAGGAGCTGACAAATCACCGAGAAGACGATTGAGCCATGTGATTTCAGCGACGACTCGTCGCATAGACCTATATTCTGCTTAGGCAGAAGAAAGGGAGATGGATACTTGCTTTTAAGATTTCCATGAGATAGGGAATCCACCGAGACTTATGAAAAAACCACTTACAGACCTTCGTGAATCAAGACAAGATGCCCAATCCGAATCACAAAAAGCCATTAAATCCAGTGAAGGAGTGGTAGAGAGATAGAGACCTTGGCCAGGGTCTGTTCGAAGGTATTTTACCACACGAAGTGCAGCATGAAAGTGGGGAAGTCTGGGTTCATTCATGTATTGGCTGAGGTGCTGAACTGCAAAAGAAAGATCGGGTCTTGTGTGTGTTAGATAGTTTAACTTTCCTATGAATCTGCGATAAATTGTTGGTTCCGCAAGAGGCTCTCCAGAAGTGGATGAAAGCTTGATTGAAGGATCAAGAGGAGAGGAAACAGAGGGCAAATAGACACAATCATATTCTGAAATCAGGTCGAGGGAAAACTTTCTTTGGTTCACAATGATGCCATGGGACTCTCGCAGTATCTCTAATCCCAGAAAATAATATAAGTGTCCCAAGTCTTTTACTTTGAATTCAGAATGAAGGAACTCTTTTAGAATATGCAATTCAATGGGATCATTACCAGTGAGAACAATATCGTCCACATAAATTGCTACCAAACAAATAGAATCCCCTGTTTTTTTTGAAGAAAAAGGAATAATCATTTAGAGAGGATGAGTATCCCTTAAAATTCAAAGTTGTTGCAAGGCGAGAATACCACTGTCGTGATGCTTGTCTCAACCCATATAATGATTTTCTAAGATGACAAACATGATCTGGACTAGGTGGAGTCATACCCATAGGAAATTTCATATACACCTCCTCTTGCAAATCTCCATGTAGGAAGGCATTATTTACATCTAGCTGAAAGATAGGCCAACCCTTTTTAGCTAGAACACTGTGAATACATCGGATTGTAGTCATTTTGACTACATGTGAAAATGTCTCAAAGAAATCAATACCTTCTCGTTGAGTATCTCCACGAATGACCAACCTTGCCTTTAGTCTCTCTATTGATCTATCTGAGTTATGCTTTACTTTGTAAACCTATTTACAAGGCAGTGCCTTCTTTCCGGGGGGTAATTTAACCACATCCCAAGTGTGGTTATCAGCTAGGGCTTGAAATTCTTTGTCCATAGCTTCAACCCAACTTGGATGTTTAGCTGCTTGAGAGAAACTACAAGGCTCTTAGACATTATTGATGGAATTGAGAAATTGTCTATTAGGCAAAGATAAAGCAGAGGCAGGATAAACAATAGGATTAACAGGTGAAAGAAAACAAATATTGAGTGGATCAGAAAACAATACAGTGATGCATAGATAGTCTGATAGGTAGGCAGGGGTTCTGTGAGCCCTCTCCGACCTCCTGTGTGATGTTGTAGAACCAGGTACAAATTGATTAGTTTCTTGAATGCTTGAGGAGACTGGAGAAGCAGGTGAGGTAGAATGTGAATGAGGAGGAGGGATATCATGAGTCTGAATAGTAGAATTATCAGAATGTTGAGGTGTTGGATGTGTAGAATCATCCGAGAGGGGAGAAGTGTGAGGAAACAATGGAAGAGGGGAAGACTCATAAGAGAAAGGAAAAACAGATTCATGAAACTGAACATTTCTCGAGACCAAAACATTTCTGGTTTTGAGGTTCAAAAGCTTATATCCCTTTTGCCCAATAGGATATCCCAAGAACACACAACGGACAACCTTAGGAGCAAATTTAGGTCTGCCTTGAGATAATGTAGAAGCAAAACATAAACACCCAAACCTTCTCAGATAATGATAGGAAGGCAGTTTGTTAAACACCATTTCATATGGAGTCTTCCCTTTTAGAACTGAAGAAAGGAACCTATTAATCAAGAATGTTGCGGTCAGTAAGCATTCTCCCCAGAAAGAAATAGGCAACTTGGATTGGTGTAATAGGGCTCTAGATGTCTCTAAAAGGTGTCTATGTTTTCTTTCAACCACCCCATTTTGTTCTGGGGTGGCAGTACACGATGTTTGATCCAGAATTCCTTGAGAAAGAAAAAATTGTGAGTTATTAGTCCCACTTCCAAGCTCTAGAGCATTATCAGACCTAATCACTTGTACTTTACTGCCAAATTGTCTATCTACCATAGCAAGAAAGTATTTGATCATGGTAAAAGCATTACTTTTGGTACTTAATAAGTAAGTCCACGTAGCTCTGCTGAAATCATCGACTATGGTAAGAAAGTACCTAAAACCATTGTAGGTTTGAGACTTGTAAGGACCCCAAGTGTCTATATGAATAAGTTCAAAAACTTTGGAGGTTTTAATGGAACTTGAGGGAAAGGGAAGCTTGGATTGTCTTGCTAAAGGACAAATATCACAAACACAATTAGAATAAGATGGAAGAGTAAAAGTAAGAGATGTAATTCTTTTCATTGCATGAATTGGAAAATGCCCCAGTTTGATATGCCATAACATTACATCACTTTGCTTTCTTGTAGGAGTAGAGACTGAATTCAAAACTGAATTACATTTGGAGTAGACATCCTTAGGTGAATACAAAGAACAAAGAGAACTAAAAAGCTGAGAATGCAACGTAGAAGTGTTGAGATGATAGAGTCCATTCACAACATCACCAAGTGCCAGAGGGGTCTTCACTGAATGGTCCTGTGAAACATAATCAGAAGAAGAGAACGTGAGTAAACAATTCAGTTGCACACACAATTTGTGCATTGATATCAGATTGATTCTGAAGGAAGGAACAAATAAAACATCAGTGAGAATAAGATCAAGAGAAAGAGTGACTGTTCCTTTGTGAGTTACCCTCACTTTGTAGGAATTAGGCAAATTGACAGTGAGGGGTAAAGGTAAGGCAAGAAGAGATCTGAAAAACTTTAAGTCATAAGACATATGCTCAGTTGCTCCTGTATCTAAAATCCAAGAACTAGAATTAGTATATGTAAGATACACTGCAGGATTATGGAAAATATTACCAGCACAGTTCAACATGTTAGCATTGACCTCTGAAGGTGAGGACATAGGATGTATGATTTTAGCTTGTTGAAGAAGTTGCATCAGCTGATTAATTTGTTCATGATGATTAATTTGTTCATGAGTGAACTGTGGTCCTTCATTCCTTGCTTCTGTGCTGAAACCATTTGCTTTTCCATTTTCTGCCATAGCAGAATTTCCTTGAACCATTCCAGATGATTTCTTAGTTTTAGTAAACTTAAAATCCGGAGGAAAGCCTATGATTTTGTAGCACTTGTCAAAAGAGTGACCTGGCTTCTTACAACATGAACAAATAAGAGTATTCTTTCTGTTTCTAAAATCAAAACCTCCTTGAAACCTGTTAAATCCTGGGTTTTTCTGTTGTGCAGCCATAAAAACAGAAGAATCAACAGGAAAGTTAGAGCTAACATAACCCTTTCTTTGTTTTTCATCCTGAATTAGCAAGGAATAAGCGTGATTAGCATTTGGCAATGGTGATTGCATAAGAATATTACTTCTTACACCTGCATATGTTTCATTCAACCCCATAAGAAATTGAATTAGCCTTTCATCTTGCTTTGATTTGAACATTTTTGTCTTTCCCTCACAGGTACAAGTGCAGGAGCAGACAAAATTATTGTCCATAGTATCCAGCTCATCCCAAAGCAGCTTGATCTTAGTAAAATATCCTGCTACATCAGAAGATCCCTGCACAAGATCATTTAGTTCTTTCTGCAAGTGGTATAGTTTTGCACCATTTTCCTGTCCAAATCTATTTTCCAAGTCTGTCCAGAGTTCTTTCGCAGATCTAGAGTAAAGGACGCTACCTGCAATTTCCTTAGAAAGTGAGTTAAGTAACCAAGAAATTACCATGTCATTGCATCTTCCCCAGAGCTTGTGATTAGCTGAACCAATTGTTGGAGCTTGACAGGTTCCATCAATGAAGCCCAGCTTGTTCTTAGCTGAAAGGACTATCAAAACAGATCTCTTCAAACCTCCATATCCTTTTCCATTGAAAGTGGAGTTGAGTAGAGTCATCCCTGGTGAGTTTGAAGCATGAAGAAAGAAAGGATTGCTTGAGTCCAATGCCTCAGAAGTATTTATGGCAACAACATCAGGTGCCATTTGGATTCAAGGAAAAAGAAGAACTGAAGAAGAAGAAAATGAGCAAAGGATTTTAACCTTGCTTTGATACCATGAAGAATTACAAACTGTAAAGAAGCAGAATGGAGAAATTTTCCTCTGTGTATTTCTCTTCTCAATATGTACAACTATATATAGGAAAAATAACAAAGAAGCAAAAGAATATTCCTATACACTTGTCTATCTCTAATTGGACTAAAATCTAACAAACTAACCAAATTGTGTTTGCTGATCACGTGACCTCTTCCTTTATTGTTTCTAATGTGTGGAGAGGATTATATCCAGCACAAGATGATCTAACGGATGTGACAATGCCAGGTGTCTTGTTTGTAGGCAAATTCAAAACAGCTAGTGAAATTTGAAAATGAGACTAGGATCCTTGTTTATTGTTTATGCCGCCACTTCTCCTCTACTCTTCTCTTTAGAATTAATATCATTAATGGAGGCTGAGGATGAATTGAGAATGTCAACAAAGTAACTGGAAAAAGTTACTTTTGATAGAGAAACTGAAATAAGTTCCATATGATTTATCAAGGAACTGAAAAGTTCATTCTTACCTCGCATAATATGAGCAGCCCACATATGATTATAAAGCTCATTCTTATCTCGCTTAGTATGAGCGGTCCACAAAACACTATCAAGTAGATCATTTAAATACACTATGAGGCAGACCATGCACTTGAGTGACAACAGAAAGGTATTGTCTTAGGGTTAAGGGAGAAGGACTGTGAGAAAAATCGAATTTAGTTTTATTTATCATGTCTTAATGCTAATTCAAATACCAAAAAATGGTCAAAACAGAGTTAGAACACTATGAATGAAGAGATTATTTACTTGATCTGTTGTTAGCCTTCTCTTGGTCTCAATACAACCTAGTAACTTAAGATGGTCAGCTTGTAGCATCTGCTTACATGATCCTTACAGGATGCCTCCTTGAAAAAATTAAAAATGAAAAAAAACATATTAAATGACAAATGATGACTCCTTTATATCACCAGAATTATCCTACAATTTAGATGCATAAATTAACATACTTTCTTTATCTACCAAAAAGCACAAAAAGAGGAACTTGAGACTCCCTCGGCAGCTGAGAAGCTCTCAGCTCCCCTGCCTTTTAAACTATTCAAATACACTATCAAGCAGACCATGCACTTTAAATTATTATATCATAACAACATTCTTCTGCTCAATGAACAATTCATCTAAATATGATGGCTATTAAAATGCCATTGTTAGATTTTGTATTACTAAAAAAAGAATATAGCATATTATTATCCCTTGTTTCATGAAGATTGCTTCCTGGGTTGTAAGCCCAAAGAGCCGTTAAAGTCGATTTATGATATAAATCATCCTTCAATTTGTTAAAAAATTTCAAAATCAAAAGAACCCAACTAAGCTTCAATCAAGAACAAAATTAGAGGCAACTATATAAATCAGCCATAACCATTCTCTTTTTAGCCCAATATTGTTTTGCTTTAAAATATTTTTTATTTTATTGCAAGCCAAAAATCTTTGTCAAAGAGCCAAAATGGATGCATGTCATTTAAATCTTCAGTGGATCTCAAAATTAAAAAAAAATAAAATCAGCTGGCAGACCTGAATGCTTAAATGGCACAACCCGCTAGCAAAAATTATTGAAACACATCCAAATAACACTCCAAAAATGTAAGATACGTGTCAATTTTATAAATTTACTAAGGTTTGTAGTTTTTCATTTGGTGCACAACAATAATTATCAACCTAAATGTTGTTATCAACATAGACTGACCAAACAAAGACAATGTAACTGATCTAATGTTTGAACACAAAGAAACAACCTTCAAGGTACAACATTTAGCCAAGTATAAACAAGAAGAAAGAGGATAATCACAATTAGTTTTAAAATGCATATTGCTGCATTTTTCTACATAAAATGACCGCAGTCTACTCATGAAGAAATATGATAAATACAACAACATATCCATTGTTATTTCACAAGTGAGCGATGGGAGGTTAGGATGAAAACCTTATCCCTACCTTTGTGGGGGTTTAGAGATGGTTTCCTATAGATCCTCAGCTCAAAAGAAGAGTTTTTGAAGCAGAACTGCTAGAAAAATATGTCAGCAAAAGAGCAAGAGATAAAGCACGGAAGCAACAAAGAGTAATATACATTAAAAATAAGAGAACACATGACTACTTAATAATACTACTGAACTAAGGAATAGAGAGGAAAGAGGCAATTGAGAAAACTTGCCCAATGAAAAGATTCTAAATACTCATATCTCATATGTAGGTTGTCAGGTCATTTGAGAATCCTTATTCTAGTATCACCCACTCAAGTACAAACCAAGCGCTAACTATGGTAGCTTGAATGAAACCTCTCAAGTAGAGAATCTTCTTAAAAGAAATTTAAGGGACCACATTCCCATCAACTTTTTGAACAAAAGTAAGCAATTTCTTGTATTTTTGGATTAAAAAAAAAGGTAGATAAATCACTAACTTTTATATGAAGAACATAGCAATACGCATAACTGAAAAAATCACATTAGTTAAAAATCGAGAAAGAGGATCAACCTTTCTTACAAGGCTACTGTAGTTCTCCCAACTATTGCACTAAGAAAAGTGAATTTTGCACCTCACAGACCAGTCATGTGCAGTCTGTTAGTGGATGGTCATGAGGACTATGCTACCATTTCTAGAAACATATTTCACTTTTTCAACAATGTTAAAAGCACTTGATAATGAAGTTTAGATATAAGTTTGTCAAGAAACAACAGGAATGACTTATGAATTATGTTAATCCTGATTGAGACTCTTCATGTTCTCCCCAGCACACTCCTTTTATTCCTTCATCTCCTATGTATTGCGTTGGCATGTGCATATAGATATTCAGTTTGCATTATCAAGTTACGAATAAAATAACTTTAATAACTCTGAAACTAATGCTATAACCTATACAACATGCTATATAACTTAACTCCTTTGGTTGATAGATGGACTTTTTGGGGTGTGGGGATTTAAAATAAAGAAAATAGAGAAAAACTGCAGAAATAGTATTTTATTCAAAGTATTCTGCTATCACATGTTTCTCCATCCATTAAGATCTGATACTGGAGTATGTTTTTCTGAAGTGATAGTTATTAAAAAAAAGCGTCAAAAACATGCTATTACTTCATACTTTAAGTGTTGTTGTGTGATTCTTCTATGGTCTTATCGTAAGAGACAGTAATATAGAAGTAAGATTTATTTTCAAGCATCATTGTAGATTCCAAATATATTGGGATTCATATTAGGTAAGCTTTGTTTTCAAGCATCATTGTACATTCCAAATATAGTGGGATTCATATTAGGTGTACTGCAACATTTGAAGGATAATACATCTTTACATGAGTATAATGGCTTTACTTGAGTATTTAAAAAGCTCATGAGTAGATCTTGGCTAATTAAGAACCTGAAAAATGCACACTATAATTGTTTTACATGTTTCATTCAAAATCAACAGAATACAAAAGTTTAGATTCCATCTCTGACAAACATATTATCAAATACATTAGGTGGTGCTTTATCCGCCTCAAGTTAATTGTTAATCCACACAAAATACATCAAAAAGACATAATACATGTCGAAATCAGGAACAACTGATAACATGCATATAAAACTTCTAGTAGACATATTGTATCAAAGGAAGTATATCTCTCTAATTTATCATGATGATGCATCTTCCAGTGATTGCACAATATATAGAAATATAGTGAAAAATCTATGAAGAAAGAAACATAACAAAATATTGTTAGTGCTATCAGGCATATTATCAAATACCTTGAATGCGCAAAGTGCCGTAGCATAGAGAAGTAGTGAAATATGAAATTCATTTGCCAAAACTTCTCCAAATATTACCCCTGCAAAAGAAGTAGATTAGGAACAATATAAAGGCATGCAAAAAGTCTTCAAAAAACAGAGAAATTCAAGCCAGAGAAGAAGAAAGCACATGAAAAATTTAACATTCAATCAGGAAAAAAGTGTGTTGAGATGGATGAACAATGCTAACCCAGGAAAATTACCTTTGAATGAGGAAGAGGTTGATTGATTCCTTGTAGAAATTATAGAGAAATTCATCAATTTCTGGAATGATCAAAAGATGGTAATTGAAGGCCAAACACGTGTTAAACATAGTGCAGATAGAGTAATTTTTCCATTGTTTGTCCTCCCAAACTCCCATTTCTAAATAGGACTAGATGAAGGAGGCCTGTGACAAGCACGGGCCCAATAGTCAAATTAATATTGAAGCAACTATGTAGTTATTATGGTTATAAAAATATTAATATTAATGAATCAAGGGTGACGGCTTCTGCAGAAGATGGTTAATATCATATACTATTAGAAATATTCAGAATATGTACAACAAACACCAGTATGGTGTTAACTTGAACGATCAGCAAATACTAACTAATGTAATACACCCAAATAATATAGCAGATGTTTCAATTTTGACATATTAGATTACTATGTCATTGTTTATCATATATAAAGGACGTCGGAGTTCGCTTCTTAGTAGCTAATCTTCTGCATTCAAAAAACCATAGCATAGGGAGTTGTTGGGGGTTCCTGAGAAAATTGTGTAATGTTAGTAAATTCACAAAGTTGAGGTGGTTGATGATGGAAGTGAAACTGTTTGAAAAGTGACATGGCACAAAAATGTGGGATAAAACATTACCTGGAAAGCTAAATAATGAAGGCATCCCAAAAAGTTAAACCGATTCATTTCATTCTCCCTATTGAGCGAACTTGTACCGACTGAGAATCCAAAAACTTCATTAAGCAAAAGTCACAAAATCAAGTAAGGGAGTTCTTGTAATTAGACAGTTTAAAGTCGGTCAGAACTGAAAATATAGCAACACATAGCAAAACAATTTAAATCTTAGAATCCCTCAAAACGGAAGAAAAAGTTTGAAACTTTATCCTCCAAACTGGCACCTTTTTAGCACAGAAACTGGAAATGAGCAAATGGTAACTTCAGAATGAGCAGAATATGGTCAATTAACACCCCCAGCGACACCAAAAATAAAGGAGGTAAACTTTAGAAAGACTGAAATTTTCTCTAAATTTACTCAAACATTTACTCTTCCAACTTCATCAACATTGATGAGAACAAATTCATTTCTATTAATCAGGGTATAGAGACATGATCAAATAAATTTTGATATGATGTTATATTTCAGAGAACTCATTTACAAAGCGATCAAATAAGTCTTGATACATCGACAGGTAGAGGAGGGGAAAAAAGAGCTAATCATCACCCACAATGAGCAGAACTTTTAAGGAAAATTTATATGCCCGTTCGGTATCAAATAGAAAGAAAGTCATGAAATCGATAAAAGTGATAGATTCTCCATTGAATCTCTGTGTGATCAGCATGTTCAGATGATCAGCTCTGTAATTAGTATAATAGAGGTCTATCATTCTTGGAACCAAGTTAGGTGTTTGAGAGTATAGATGCTCCATAAGTGTATTGGATTGTTGGTATGGTAATAGTTCACAATTCATTTCCATAAGAAGAAAAGACATTTGAATGCTTTATAACTTCACAAACACACACAGATCACTGCCCAAAGAAGTGGTCTTAGCAGAGTTTTTTTTTTCACAATAATTACGTTGTTAATTTACTTTCTATAGGTTGTAAACAAACCCAAAACCGTTCGGATCAATGGTCTCTAATCATCTCATTCTTTTTTCTTGAAAACCTAATGTAAGAAGCCCATTGGGATGTCCATAATTAAAGTATTTTTCTTCATTGACCGTCAAAACCTTTCTGGGTCATTAATTATACTTACCGTTTCCTCACCAATAACTTACATTATAGCTGTTGCTTGGACGTTATGACTCACACCTTAGCATTAACCACATTGAATTTGAGATTCGTGAGGACACCTCAAACAATAGCCCTGGTCTATCACTCAGACTATTGACTCGGGGATGATCATTAGTTATCCTAAAGATTTTCCTAGTATGATCTAAAAAGGAGAAAAACTATTTCAAATAAGACAACTTGAACACATCATCAAACATCTTGAGTGTATATCCAGGACGTTCTAATTTTGCAAATGGACTCTATTCAGAGGACTGTCCTCGCACGTGTAAGATTAGATCGGGGTTCAATTTTCAATAGGATGATTTGGTTGTATGCACTAATTAGATAACAACAAAGACAAAATTCATCAAAGAGATAATACTTATGTAAATCGGATTGTTAGTTATTCCCCTAACTACAACTTTATGAGAAAGTTAAATATGCAATAAGTTAAATGTTGGAGAATCATAACAAAAATGGAATCGGCAGTACCTTGCTCAACAAATAGAAGAACGACCACCCTAATTTCCTCATCAATACCAAATGTACACATATATAAGTGAATCACTTGAAGACTGCAAGTTAGACGATTTCTGAAGAAATTCTGGCTATAAAGCATGCTACTATGACTACTAAGATTACATTTGTCACCCTCAAATGAAGCTCTATATCAGCTCTAAAAGCAAGTAAACGAGGTATGTGATTAGCTTCTAATTTTGCGAGCCAAGTAGCTTTTATTGACCGTAAATCCAATAATGCCATGCGCATGACATACCAATTAATGGTTGCGCTTCTTGATCCCAGAAAAATGATACAAAAGGAAAGGGAACAAAAGAGAATTCCTATTTTGTATTCTTTGATTTTTTGAATCACAGGGTAAAAACCTAATGACCAGTGTGAAAATATTTCCACCTTCTAAGCAAACTAAAGTGGTAAATTCATGGAAAATTCAATTCAGCTATACGTGTATGAGTTTTTCAGTCCAAGCTATATGCTTTCTGTGTAAGAGTAGTGTGATAAAAGAATTACCTAGGATCAATGTCCAATGCTATAGATTGATTGCATAGAAGATGTTTATAAACTTGCTGGAACGTGTTATACTCCTTTCATTGGGGCATTTCATCAAACATACTGAATGCATCAATGTTCTCTTCTTTATGTTTTAGTAGCAATTCCCTGTTATAAGTGTTGTAACAATTAAGGCATCAAAGTAGAATATTCTTCAGGAAGAACTTAATAAACAACCACATGTATAATAAAATCCACCAAGAATAAATACATGCAGAAAGTGGAAAATTAAATATTTAAAATCAGACGACTATACTAAGGAAACATAAAACATAAATATGAATATAATTTCATAGGTAGAGTGAAGATTGTTAATCAAAGAAAATTTGTAGATCCTAACTCAATAATCTCCGAAAAACAAATATTTACTTGATCATCGAAAAAGGAATGAAGCAGAATATTAAACACGAATCAAATACTCACATACAAACGGGGAATTGAGACATAGCTCTGTAATTGAAAATTTATAAAATGAGTAGTTTACCATTGAAGACATGTAGCGGAAGCTCCAATAAACAGACACAGAAATAAAAGAGAAGAAGACTGAAGAAAGAGACCTGGATATAGAAGTTGAAGTGGATGTGCCAAATAGTTAAACACGTGTGGAGGGTTTTAATTGAAGTGCAATACGTGTCGACAGAGTAAAAAATAACTCTAAATTTACCGTACAAATTAGATAACTTTTGGTACAATTTGTTGAAGCTGTGTTCGTACACCAACTCCCATTTCTAATAAAGGGTAAAGTAAGTATATGAGAGAGATCTAGAACGATCTCGAAGAGAAAGGGAAAGGAACTTGCTTTGTTAAAATATCAATTATGCCTAATTACAATTTTATCCTTGCATAATAACATAATTACTAATTTATCCTTGATCGTCCTAGACTTCACTCTTCTATATAATAGAAAAAATAGATAGAAATTCTTTCTTTTGTCTCTTTTAATATAAACATCAATAAAAATAATGTTCATTTAAATCTTATATCTAATAATAAAATATTCATTTTGATAATATAATTTAATAAATTATAAAAGAAATTATTTTGCATATGAGAATGTACATGAAAATTTTCATCTATTTGAGAATGATAAAGCTAAAAGTTACTAATTTTGTGAAAAATCGCACGAAGCGCGAGCTATTTCACTAGTTGTGAATAAAGAAGAAGAAATATATGTGCGATTGCTTAAAAAAAGAAGAAGAGAACCAACATTACTCTGAACTCGCTAGGTATGCACCATATTTTGACTTGAAAAAGATATATCCATCCTACTTAGACCAACTTTATTGTTCATATATGCAACAAATATTATATGTGTATATCTCATCATTTCAAATCATAAATACTCATTGGCAGAAACAAATGGACTATTGAAAGAGAATTTATAGGAACTGAAAGAGCACTATAAAAAGTAAGAAACTTTATCATATTAAGAGGTTGAATAAAGATAAGACAGTAAGAAAATTATGATGTGAATAGGTTTAAAAAATATGAAATTAACTGTTAAGGGTAATTTTTTCCTCTAAAAAACGTGGGTTACTGGATTAACTATTTTTTAAGGATAAAATTAGTTATCCATCTTTTAAAATTTAAAATTTAAATTAATTATTTAGGCATTTTAAAAATATAAATTTTCATATAGAAAGGAGAACGAAGAAAGAGTTATGTTATGTGTATCTCTTAGTTGGTTCTTTAACAAGGGATAGAGACGTGCCCAACTTAGTATACTTTTTAAAAATTCTTATGATTTTGTGTTTCTTTTGTTTTTATTTTTTCTAAAGATTAAAAAAATACAAAAAGGTCATATTTATTGTTTTTAATAATTGTGTATTATTCAAAAAAACTGCTCTTTGAATTTTTCATTATTTTTGTAGTGTTTGCAATTTTTATTTTTTATCTTTAGATTTTAAATTAATTTTAATAATTCTTAAATTCTTTTTTTTTGTGGTGCTGACACGTATGTGTGTGTATATATATTACATTTTATTTTAAAAATCTGTTTTTTGTGGTGTTGACACATAGGCGCTATCACCTCTCCTATTATATATATATATGCTAGTATACGTACCCGCGCGTTGCGCGGATATTTTAAAATGAAATAATATTTTAAATTAAAAATAACTAATATTTATTATGTATTTAGTAAGGTGTATTTTAAAATAATGATACTAATCATAACTTATTTATTTGACCAAATTAAATTAATAGTATTAATATACAACTTAATTTTTATAATACCACACATGTCACATTGTCACTCCTCAAGCCTATACCCTGGACGTGGCTGGCACTCGAGAACCATTGTTGGCCCCAAGTGAACACTTAGCCTGGCTTACTTACTCAGCAGAAGACTCAAACATAAGATATAAAGCTCACGCAATAACTAAAAAAAAATAACTTAGCCAAAATGGCAACTCAAGTCTTAAACGTATACAATTGAAATCAATAAGAGACTCTAAAATAAAGAAGAATGTTGGGACAGGACACCCAATTATCCTAACAACTGAAAACTAGAAAGCAAGAGATAACAGATGTCCTCCGGAATGCAAGGAGGCTCACCAATTGACTATGAGCTGCTCACTGGAGCAACGGTGCGCCGGATGCCAATCCTAGTTACCTGTGTCTGTATCATCATACGATGCAGGCCAACTGGCATCAGTACATTAAATGTACGAGTATGCGAGTTGGAATGCTAAACATAACATAGACTTGAAAGGAAACTAAAGAACTTACCTGGCTCAACTCAAATCAACATAACTGAACTCATTTCAATATAAAGAAATTTAAAACAAGTGCAATATAGAGAAAAATTGTTTAAAAACATGTTGTCAACTCTGTGTATTTAGAAATACGATAATAACTTATGTATGTATGCAAATAAATAATATGAACTCTGTTTGTATATGAAAATACAAATATTTCTGATGTATATAAAAATACAAAGTACTGCTATGAGAGTTTCTATAACCGACAACCATCACGTAAGAGCTATTGTGATGATACATCGATTTCCCTCACGCTACCAGAGCATCCTATACCTTGCCAATGGTATAGGACCTGAACTACTAAGTGGATCCACTTGTCTATGCTAAAAAGAACTAAAGGAATCATCTAAAAAGTATGACCCTTTTCTACCCATGATGGCTACATGGTTTATGGGGGTTGTGAATTGTCTGAACCCTCTCCCATATCGGTGCTCAATAGTACTCCCAAAATATTATATTATATTAGCTCTTATGTTTAAAAACATACTTCCTCTGTGATTTGAGATTAGTGCTTAAAGAAATGGACTTCAACCTTTACTCTTTAATTACTCTTTACTCAACCTGAACTTTAAGTCTTAAAACAAAGTTAAACAGTTTATAGAAGACTTTTCAAAACTCTATGAACTTCTCTTGACTTGACTCTTAACTTCTCTTAACTTGACTCTTAATTGATCCTTGAATTGAATTATGGATTCAAGGATTGTGATAGGAAAGATCTCATGATGTTTAGGAATGATTTCAGATAGTTAATCATGAGAAACGATAAGAAATCACCGTCTTGGAACAAGTCCGTGACGCGGAGATGCTTTTAAATAATTGATCACGAATTTAATTTTGAAACAGACGAGTCCACGTCCTTTGCGCGACACGGAGAGAAAATTTTCACCCTGAAGGAACAGGTTCGCGACGCGGACCTGGAACCTGTTCCTTGTCCGACTTTTTCCTTCTTCGTTTTCCAGCCCCAATTCGCCTAAATTTGATTATTTTTCTCAATATCTCTTTAGATTCAGACACCCAGCATATGTACCTAAGAACCTAACTTAAAACAACTCTATAATTCGATTCAAAGATCTTAGAAACTTCGCAATATCAACCTAATTCAAGAACGACATCAAATTCAAGAATACATATCAAGAACATTATCTTTCAAACTCTTTTAGGATGAATTTCGCTGAACTAAACATGTTTGGCGCTTGGGTGAATGAACCCAATGCTATGAAAGACTCACATACCTTGTAAGATTAATTCCTTGGCGAAATCCACAACAAAATCTCATGATCTTGGCGAATCTTGAGCTTTTCTTCTCCTTTATCTTCTTTTTTCTTTCCTCCAAGCACTAGAGTGAATTTCCAATTTTCTAAACTGACTAAAATCTGAATTTACCCCAAAAAAACGAATTAGAATAATTAGTTAAGGAAAAGACTAAATTACCCTTCCAATTTCCGGATTTAGACTTTCCTTAATCCAACAATGCAGCTTCCAAAGGGCATAACTTACTCATATGAACTCGGAATCGCGCAAACTCAACGGCGTTGGAAAGATCTTGGAATGATCTTTCCAATTCTGGAAATACACCTACCTCATCCTGAGCTGGGATTTGTGGCCGTTTGAAATTGGCCAAAACTTAACTTTTCCTAACTTAAGCAAATTTCCAGATTTTTTAATTATTTCCAAAAATGACTATTTTCAATTCTTAGCTTCTTCCTAGTTATTTCAAATTGCGAGGTGTTACA
This sequence comes from Solanum raphanifolium, assembly GCA_036250405.1. Classification (NCBI taxonomy): domain Eukaryota; kingdom Viridiplantae; phylum Streptophyta; class Magnoliopsida; order Solanales; family Solanaceae; genus Solanum; species Solanum raphanifolium. The sequence goes on along the minus strand of JAJOOE010000485.1, from coordinate 26,879 downwards.
ATATCTCCCCCTTGGAAACATTCGTCCTCGAATGAGATTACTCTTACTAGGCTAAAGGTGTAACATCAAGTTCAATCACCCAACCAGCAAATGCAAACAAACAACACTCTCACTCATAAATTAAAGAGCATTAAGAGAGGGATTAATACCTTGGTCTGCATTTTCTCCTGATTCAAAGAGATGTGGATATCTCTTCTTCATATCCTCTTCAGCTGCCCAAGTAGCTTCCTCAACAAATTGGTTCCTCCAAAGGACTTTGACTGATGCTACCTCTTTTGTCCTCAACTTGCGAACTTGGCGATCTAGAATCTGAACATGAATCTCTTCATAAGATAAGCTATCCTTGATCTCAATATTTTCAGTTGGTATGATCAATGAAGGATCACCCATGCACTTCTTCAACATGGAGATGTGAAACACCGGATGAACTGTGACTAACTCTTGTGGTACCTCCAACTCATAAGCTACATTGCCAATCCTCTTGGATATTTGATAAGGTCCAATATATCGGGGACTAAGCTTACCCTTCTTACCAAACCTCATAACACCCTTCATGGGTGAAACTTTTAGATATACCCAATCATATACTTCGAACTCTAACTCCCTTCTCCTAACATCAGTGTAGGATTTCTGACGACTCTATGCTATTTTCAACCTCTGTTGAATCAGTTTCACCTTCTCTATAGCTTGGTAAACTAAATCTGGTCCTATCAACCCAGCTTCACCAACTTCAAACCATCCAATAGGAGATCTGCATCTTCTCCCATAAAGAGCTTCATAAGGAGCCATTTGGATGCTAGAGTGGTAACTATTGTTGTAGGCAAACTCAATGAGAGGTAGGTGATCATCCCAATTTCCTTTGAAACCAATAACACAAGTCCTTAACATATCTTCTAAAGTCTGAATAGTGCGCTCTGTTTGCCCATATGTCTGAGGGTGAAATACAGTACTTAAGTTCACCTTTGAACCCAAGCCTTTTTGGAATGACTTCCAAAACTGTGCAGTAAATTGCGCACCTCTGTCTGAAATAATGGAGACTGGAACTCCATGAAGTATAACTACTTCTTGAAGGTACAACTTAGCATAATCTTCTGCCGAATGAGTGGTCTTTACTGGAAAAAAGTGGGCTGATTTTGTCATTCTATCGACAATCACCCAAATAGAATCATGCTGCCTGCGAGACCTTGGTAATCATGTGATGAAATCCATATTAATCATCCCCTACTTTCATTCCGGAAGTTCTATATTCTGAGCCAAACCACCGAGCTCTTGGTGCTCTACTTTAACTTGTTGGCAATTTGGACACTTAGCAACAAATTCTGCAATGCCCTTCTTCATGCTACTCCACTAATACACTTCTCTCAAATCGCGATACATCTTTGTGAAACTCAGATGAATGGAATATCTAGAGCTATGAACATCCTCCATGATCCTCTTTTGGAGTCTATCCACTATTGGTACAAACAATCTACCTTGATATCTCAACATACCATCTCCCCCTTATTCAAAAGCTAACACTTTTTGCTTATGAACATTTGCCTTCAATTCAACCAAAATAGGATCTTGGTCTTGCTTTTCTTTTACTTCTGACACTAATGATGATTCAACCCCATTCATCAACACTACTCCTCATTCTGTGGAATCCATTAGTCGGACTCCTAATCATGCAAGTCTATGCACATCTTTTGTTAACTCTCTCTTTCCTTCCTCAACATGTGCGGTACTACCCATAGACAACCTACTCAAGGCATCAACAACAACATTAGCCTTACCTGGGCGATAAAGAATACTCATGTCATAATCCTTGAGTAATTCTAACCACTTCCTTTGTCTGAGATTAAGCTCTTTCTGAGTGAACACATAATGAAGGCTCTTGTGATCATTGAATACATCAACATGAACACCATACAAATAGTGATGCCATAACTTCAAGGCGAAAACTATAGCAAACAACTCTAAGTCATGGGTTGGGTAATTCTTCTCATGAACTTTCAACTGTCTGGAGGCATAAGCTATAACTTTTCCATTCTGCATTAATACACAACCCAAACCAACTCTAGATGCATCACAATACACCACAAAACCTTGAGTACCTTTCGGTAAATTCAAAATTGGGGCAGTAGTCAACCTCTTCTGCAATTCCTAAAAGCTTTTCTCACAAGCTTTAGACCATTGAAATTTCACTCTCTTATGAGTCCATTTGGTCAAAGGACATGAGATCGACGAGAACCCCTCTAAAAACCTTCTATAATAGCTAGCCAAACCCAAGAAACTCCTACTATCAGTTGGAGATGTGGGTCTAGGCCAATTTTGCACTGCCTCAATTTTCTGAGTATCAACTTTAATTCCCTCTCCAGAAACAATATGGCATAAGAATGCCACAAACTAAAGCCAAAACTCACACTTAGAGAACTTGGTGTACAACTCTCTATCTTTCAAAGTCTGAAGAGCTATTCTGAGATGGCTAGCATGATCTTCCTTATTCCTCGAATAGATTAGAATGTCATCAATGAAGATGATAACAAACATATCTAAGTAAGGCTTGAATACTCTATTCATAAGGTCCATGAATGTTGTAGGCGTATTGGTCAAACCAAAGGACATGACCAAAAACTCATAATGACCATATCGGGTTCTAAAAGCTGTCTTTGGAATATCACAGTCCCTTACTCTTAACTGATGGTAGCCAGATCTGAGATCTATCTTAGAAAAATAGGTGGCACCTTGAAGTTGATCGAATAAATCATCTATCCTTGGAAGAGGATACTTGTTCTTGATGGTAACCTTGTTCAACTGACGGTAATCTATATACATTCTAAGGGAACCATCTTTCTTTCTCACAAATGGGACCGGAGCGCCCCAGGTGAGATACTTGGTCGAATGAAACCTTTCTTTAAAAGATCTTTCAACTGCTCTTTAAGCTCTTTTAACTCTGATGGTTCCATTCTATATAGCGGAATAGAGATAGGACAAGTATCTGGAAGAATATCTATACTGAAGTCTATCTCTCACTCAGGAGGGACTCCGGGAAGATCATCAAGAAAAATTCTGGAAACTCTTTTACTACTGGAACTGACTGAATATGAGGTATCTCAACACTAGACTCATTAACTCGGACTAAGTGACAGACACACCCCTTATAAACTAACTTCCTTGCCTTAAGGTATGAAATGAAATGACCCTTAGGCACTGCTGAACTGCTTTTCCACTCTAAGACTGACTCATTTGGAAACTGAAACTTTACTACTCGAGTTCTACAATCAACTGAGGTATAACAGGTATGAAGTCAGTCCATACCAAGAATGACATCAAAATCTACCATGTCTAGCTCAATTAAATCGGCCATGGTACTCTTGTGATTGAAGGAAACGGGACAATCACGATAGACTCTCTCTGCTAGAATGGACTCACCAACTGGTGTAGAAACACTGAATGATTGACTAAGTTGCTCAGGAAGACATCAAAATTCATAGCAACATACGGAGTTACAAAAGATAAACTCGCTCCCGGATCTAGCAAAGCATAAACAGTAAAGTCAAAGACTTGGATCATATCAGTGACAACATCTGGTGAATCCTCTTGCTCTTGGCAACTGTTGATAGCATATAAGCGGTTTGTTCCTCCGCCAGTACCGGAAGTGGTCCCTCTAAGTACAGCTCTGTCTGGTGGAGCAATTAAAGCAGATAGGGCTCTATTGCCCCCATTACCATTTCTCTGCTTGTTCTTTGGACATTCTCGCATGAAATGTCCACTCTGGCCACACTTGAAACAACCAGTGGAGCCCTCACAACAAGTACCTGAATGGTTCCTACCACACTTGGCGCATGTAGGAGGCTTACTACCCCCTTTTGCCATGTTACCCTAAGAATAAGCAGGTTTAGCTCTGAAGTTCTGATTATTGAACTCACCTTTGTTCTTAGGTGCAGGCACACTAGTAGATGATGGAGCAGGGCTCTTCTGTTTCTGTTGGAAGGAAGACCGGCTCGCATTACTCCTTTTATTGCCCAGATTTATTCCCTGTCTTGGCTCTCTTGTTCTTAAACTCTTCTCTATCCCTTAGCTTCTCTTCTTCAACTGTTGCACATGGATCATCAGCCTTGCTATGCCAATGTAACCTATTAGCATGGTTGCCTTACTTTCCTTATCTGACAGGCGAGGCAACCCAACAACAAATAAACTCATCATGCTCCTCATGTTGGCAACCATCTATTTGCTTCTCTTAGCTCACAGGGAAAGAAACGCCCCATGAAATCACTCTCAAAACAGTCCAACTCACAATTGGCTACGCGCAAGCACGAGTTACAAAGACACTTTTTAGAGATAAAACTCTAACTCACAAAATGAGTGTGAAAGAAGTGAGATAGCTCCTAAATGTTGTAGCCTTCTAATTATGGATGTGTCACGCTCACACTGATAACTAGGACTCTACAGTCACAACTTCATAGACTCCCTAGGACTCTTGAACTCTGTGCTCTGATACCAAGTTTGTCACGCCCCAAGTCTACACCCTGGATGTGGTCGGCACTCGAGAACCATTGCTAGCCCCAAGCGAACCCTTGTCCTGGCTTACTTACTCAGTAGAAGACTCAAACATAAGATATAAAGCTCATGTAATAACTAAAAAAAATAATAAAATAGCAACTCAAGTCTTAAATGTATACAATTGAAATGAATAAGACTAAAGAACTAATACTATCTATTTATGAAGCCTCTAAAACAAAGATGAATGTTGGGACAGGACCCCTAATCATCCTAAAAACTGCAAACTAGAAAGCAAGAGATAAAAGATGTCCTCCGGAATGCAAGGAGGCTCACCAACTGACTTTGAGCTGCTCATTGGATCAACGGTGCACTGGATGCCAATCCTAGTTACATGTGTCTGCATCATAATACGATGCAGGCCAACTGACATCAGTACATTAAATGTATGAGTATGCGAGTTGGAATGCTAAACACAACATAGGCTTGAAAGGAAACTAAGGAACTTACCTGGCTCAACTCAACTTAACATAACTGAACTCATTTCAATATAAAGCAATTTAAAACAAGTGCAATATAGAGAAAAACTGTTTAAAAACATGTTGTTAACTCTGTGTATTTAGTAATACGATAATAACTTATGTATGTATGCAAACATACAATATGAACTCTGTTTGTATATGAAAATACAAATATTTCTGATGTATATAAAAATACAAAGTACTGCTGTGGGAGTTTCTCTAACCGACAACCATCACATAAGAGCTACTGTGATGATACATCGATTTCTCTCACGCTGCTAGAGCATCTTATACCTTGCCAGGGGTAGGACCTGAACTACTAAGTGGATCCACTAGTCTATGCTAAAAAGCACTACAGGAATCATCTAAAAAGTATGACCCTTTTCTACCCATGATGGCTACATGGTTTATAGGGGCTGTGAGTTGTCTGAACTCTCCCCCATATCGGTGCTCAATACTACTCCCAAAATATTATATTACATTAGCTCTTATGTTTAAAAACATACTTCCTCTATAATTTGAGATTAGTGCTCAAAAACTTAGCTCAAAAGCTATCTTGGAAATCAAAGTTTCCCCTCTTGCTTTATTTAGAAAGCGTTTACTCTTTTCTGAAAACTAGCCCGAAGGCTCTTTGGAAATCTCAGTTTCCGTTCTTACTTAAATGTGAAAACATTTTAAATCTCTTTGGGAATACATAGTCCCCATATACTTTTGAAGAAATGGACTTCAACCATTACTCTTTACTCTTTACTCAACTTGAACTTGAAGTCTTAAAACAAAGTTATAACGTTTGTAAAAGACTTTTGAAAAACTCTATGAACTTCTCTTGACTTGACTCGTAACTTCCTTAACTTGCCTCTTAACTGATCCTTGAATTGAATTATGGATTTAAGGATTGTGATAGGAAAGATCTCATGATATTTAGGAATGATTTCAGATAGTTAATCATGAGAAACGATCAAGAAATCACCGTCTTGGAACAAGTGCGCGACGCGGAGATGCTTTTAAATAATTAATCACGAATTTAACTTTGAAACAGACGAGTCTGCATCTTCTCCGTGATGCGGAGATAAAATTTTCACCCTCAAAGAACAGGTCCGCGACGTGGACCTGGAATCTGTTCCTTGTCCGACTTTTTCCATCTTCGTTTTCCAGCCCCAATTCGCCTAAATTTGATTATTTTTCTCAATATCTCTTTAGATTCGGATACCCAGTTTATGTTCCTAAGAACCTAACTCAAAACAATTCTATAATTCGACTCAAAGATCTCAGAAACTTCACAATATCAATCCAATTCAGGAATGACATCAAATTCAAGAATACATATCAAGAACATCAACTTTCAAACTTTTTTAGGATGAAGTTCGCTGAACTAAACATGTTTGGCGCGTGGTTGAACGAACCCAACGCTATGAAATAATCGCATACCTTGTATGATTAATTCCTTGGAGAAATCCACAACCAAATCTCACGATCTTGGCGAATCTTGAGTTTTTCTTCTCTTTTCTCTTCTTTTCTCTTTTCTCCAAGCCCTAGTGTGAATTTCCAATTTTCTAAACTGACTAAAAGCTGACTTTACCCCAAATAAATTCCTAAAAATGAATTAGAATAATTAGGTATGGAAAAAACTAAATTACTCTTCTAATTTCCGGATTTAGACTTTCCTTAATCCAACAGCCCAGCTTCCAAAGGCCAAAACTTAATCATACGAACTCGGAATCGCGCAAACTCAACGGCGTTGGAAAGATCATTCCAACAATATCTGAAAATACACCTAACTCATCCTAAGCTGGGAGTTATGACTGTTTGAAGTTGGACAAAACTCAACTTTTCTTAACTTAAGCAAATTACCAGATTTTTTTATTATTTCCAAAAATGACTATTTTCAATTCTTAACTTCTTCCTAGTTATTTCAAATTGTGAGGTGTTACACACATATACCTTTTTGGTGCAATAAGATTCTAAGACCACGTTTGCTTTATCTTATACTTCATAGGATTTTTTTTTTATGGATCGACTCTTTGGTCATAATAGTTTTTACCATAAACTTCTTGATTTCTAAAATATGTTATAATCCTAAAATTATTTTTTTCTTTATATATGTTTGAGTAGAATAACTCTTTAAAAAAAAAGATATCTCCGTAGTTTAAAACTTCTATAATTACGATAAAGTGGGAAAGTTATAACCGTCTTCAAAATTATAAGTATTAAATTCAAATTTTAAATCTTTATCTATCCTTATCTTGTAGTTTAATAAAACTGAAGTTTTAAAACTCTTACAATCAAGACAAAGTGGAAACATTGAAATCCTCTCAAAAACTATTCAGTATAATTCAAATTTTAAACTTTAATCTTTTGATTAAATTTTTAAAATCATTTCAAGATAAAATTTTGATTGTTAGACCAACATTCAAATATATTACCCTTATGTATAAGCCAACAAGAAATGACGACCAGAGGTACTTTTATAATTATAAATATTTCTTAGGGGCAGATAAGTAAGACTGTACAAAAAGCATTGTAAAGTGCTTGAGCGAGTTAACACGTGTATTTGCACCATCTCTTACAGTAAACATGGGTTTCATTCCACTAGTATACGTACCGCGCGTTGCGCGGCTATTTAAATTGTAATCATATTTTAAATTTAAAATAATGAAGATTTATTGTCTATTTAGTAATATATATTTTAAAAGTAGTAATACTAATCATCAACTTATTTATTTGAGCATATTAAATTAATATTATATAACATAATTTTCATAATGCCATACATGGCACATGCACATGTTTGGTGTAATAAGATCCCTAAGACCACGTTTGCTTTATTGCTCTTCATGGTATTTTATATTTTGAAACGACTCTTTGTTCATAATAATTTTTACCGTATAACTTGCTTGATTTCTAAAATATGTTAAAGTCCTAAAATTAATTTAATTTTACTTATATTTGATTGATTAGAATAACTCTTTTTTAAAAAAAGAAGTTGTTTTTGTAGTTTAAAACTTCTACAATTACGATAAAGAGGAAAAGTTATAACCATCTCTAAAAAAATTAAATCTCTATCTATCAATATTGTGTTTATCTTGTAGTTTAATAAAATTGAAATTTTAAAACTTCTACGATCAAGACAAAGTGGAAACATTGTAAGCATCTAAAAAATTCTTTAGTATTAAATTTAAATTTTAAACCTTAATCTGTCAATTAACTTTTTAAAAACATTTCAAGATAATTTTTTATCGTTAAACTCAAATTCAAAAGCAAATATATATTTAATTTAAAGTTTTGAGTTGATTAAGATTCAAGAATGGAGAATAAAATATTTATTTTTCGTGAATAAAATAACGTAATATTTTTTGAGATTATAAAATCTAGTCATTTTTATTGAAATTTGTATAACTTTGTCTGTTATTATTGCATGTACAATTTATATATAGGTAGAAGACAGATTATGCAAAATTTATTGATTTTGATGATAATGACGGAAAACAAGTTGAACACTCATAAAAATATACTCCTCCATTCACTTTTGTTGATTACTATAAAAAATAAATATTTATTTCACGTACATAATTAAAATATAAGAGATAATTTATCAATTTATATCGATTTTATTCCTTTTTATTAAGTATTTATTCATCGTAATGAATGAGATGGCTTGTGATATAAAGTTGATATAGTATATAAATTGTCATATTATTTATTATTCCTTTCATTTTTTTTTATATATGCGCGATTTGATTTATATATTTTTTTTAAAAACAATTCTTATTAATTATGATTTACTTAAATTGATTTACCAATATGAAATATAATGCCAATTTTTTTTATATAGTGAGTGCAGTGTTCAACATCCTTCCTTATTTCTATCTTCTTCTTCTAGATTTTTTAAATTAGTAATAGCATCCCATCACATGTTTAATTTCTTATTTTGTAAAAAAAATAAAAAATTCAATCACATGTATAATAATATTCAAAACCCCAAAATACTATACAATAACATAGTAGTCTTCGAATAAAGAATTCAGCAAACTTAAAATATTCTCAATTTTTTATTGTAGATAATTAAAATTATTTTCAAACTTCTCTTACTCTATTCAAACATATTTTTTTGGATACAATACTTTCAAACTTCTCATAAGTTTCTTCTTTTAGTGAACTGTCATTTTAAACTAGTGATAACATTTATCCTCAAAAATCTGCAAAAAAAAATGAAAAAATGTTGAATTAAATTTAACTATTTGGGATTAAGGTATTTCTTAAATATAAATGAAAGAAGTCTAACCTTTACAATCTTTACCACCAATTACAATCTGCCAACTTTCCCACCGATTACAATCTGCAATCATCTGGTACAAAGTTAATGCATAAATATTTTTTCTATAAAAGAAGCAACAATTTTTTGACAATTGGAAAAAAACAGTAATTTTGATGGATAAACTTTTAACTTTATAGATCAAAATCTTGTCATATAAATAACTAAACATAATATCATTGAGATTGTTAATAATAAAGAAGGAGGAGGTAAAATCATACTGTAACGATCGAGCGCTGTGGCGGGTACGACGAGACTCAAAATCGTAGGTGAAGATGAAGGGCTCACTGTTAAGCGGAAGCCGGGTCGGGGTTTCTAGTCACCTTGGCGGGGCCGCTACAATAGGATGAGGGCCGCTGCAGCAGGCCTGACGTGATTTCAACTCGTTAATAAATCCCTAAACGATCTCATTATGTATTTTTCGACTTCTTGAGCTACGGAATGACCCCCATGTGACTCTTACTCGTTTTTCACCATCCTTGAGGCTAAATGTAAGCTTTTCACTCCCCGAATCCATTTTTTCAATCCGTAAAACGTAATAGAATGGGTGAATGATGATGGGGAGGGTTTTGTTATAGACTCTATGGTGGTAACAACCTTAAATTGGATAGTTGGGATCATGAGTTTGACTGTTAGTAATCCGGGTAATTAGTGATTGTTTATTGATTCCCATATTTTATTGATTGTTTGTAGACCAAGAACAAGCGGAACGAATCCGGAATAGGAAGGATCAAGTTTCTTAGGGTTTCAAGCTTGTTTTGAGGTAGGTGATGGTTGTGATTCTATGATTGTATGATGTATGCTTGTTCTTGCTTCATTGTGATACTTGTATATGTATAAATGTTACAATATTGATCACACTTGTTGTAAATGAGATAGCTAAATTATCATTGCCATGAAATCATGACTTAAATGTATGATCTTGATGATGTACTTGTGCTTGTTATTGTGGTGTGTGAATGGGATCGGATTGCCACGTTCCGGCATAAATATGGGATCGATTACCACGTTCCGGCATAAAAATGGGATCAAATTGCCACGTTCCGGCATGCTAATTGTTTGAGTTTGAGTTCCATGAGAAGACCAATGATGTGATATAAAATGTGAAGTTGTTGGTTGTTCATAAACGTTGATGATGTTGTATATGTTGATATATATGCATGTGATTATAATGTTGTCTTGACGTGTTTATGTTGCACTAGTGGGATAGTCACGTGATCCGACCATTGCACGCTGGTTGTGTACTGATTCTGCACTTGCTCTTATTTTTGTTGAGTACAGGGCATCTTCCGGTGGCTATTGACAAACCTTGCTTAGAAAATCTGTGATCGCCAACTTCGAATTCAAGGGTGAACTAGCATTTTCCGGGCTGCCATGGAATTCTCTTTCGTCTATGTCCACCATTTCCAAACTTAGACATTGAATTAGTTAGTTGATTAGTTCATTAGTATCTCTTGTTTAGACTTGGATCATTTGTTAGATGTTTTGGTACATTGACTTTCAGGTTTTAAGTTGTTTCTTCCGCAATAGTTCAGTATAGTTCTTTAGATTTCTTGTTGAAGTTTATGAGAACTTCATTAATTAGTTATTTAATCTGTTTTCGTAGTTTAAATGCCTTAGTTTTTGGTTTAGTTTATTGTTTTGAGTTGTACTAATGGTTCTCCCACTAGAGGGTTAGTGTGGGTGTCAATCACCACGGTCCGGGGCGTGACACATACAAACTAATAAATAATAAAAAATCTAAAGTTGATAATTTGGTAACTTTGTTTCAAATGCTCCAAGAGAAAAGATAAACGGAAAAAGGACAAAATACCCCCGAACTATCATAAATGGTATGCAAATACCCTCCATCATACTTTTGGGACATTGGTTCTCCTACCGTCCAAAAACTAGAGAATATATACCTTTTATATGGATGTGGGAGATGATTAATATGGATTTCATCACAGGCTTGCCAAGGTCTCGTAGACAACATGATTTTATTTGGGTGATTGTCGACATAATGACAAAATCAGCCCATTTTCTGCTGGTAAAGACTACCCATACATCAGAAGATTATGCCAGGTTATATATTCAGGAGGTGGTAAGAATTCATGGAGTTCCAGTCTCCATTATTTTAGATAGAGGTGCACAGTTTACTGCACAATTCTGGAAATCTTTTCAGAAAGGTTTGGGTTCAAAGGTGAACTTAAGTACTGCCTTTCATCCTCAGACTGACGGGAAAGCAGAGCGCACTAACCAGACATTAGAAGATATGTTGAGGGATTGTGTGATTGATTTCAAAGGGAATTGGGACGATCATATACCTCTCATTGATTTTCTTACAACAACAGTTATCACTCAATCATCCAAATGGCTCCTTATGAAGCTCTTTACGGGAGAAGATGCAGATCCCCTATTGGATGGTTTGAAGTTGGTGAAGCAGGGTTGATAAGACCAAATTTAGTTCACCAAGCTATGGAGAAGGTGAAAGTAATTCAAGAGAGGTTGAAAACGGCACAGAGTCGTCAGAAATCCTACACTGATGTTAGGAGAAGGGCGTTAGAGTTCGAAGTAGATGATTGGTTATATTTAAAAGTTTCACCCATGAAAGGTGTTATGAGGTTTGGTAAGAAGGGGAAACTTAGTCCCCAGTATATTGGACATTATAGAATATCCAAGAGGATTGACAATGTAGCTTATGAGTTGGAGCTACCACAAGAGTTAGCAACGGTTCATTCGGTGTTTCACATCTCCATGTTAAAGAAGTGCATGGGCAATCCTTCATTGATCATATCAACTGAAAATATTGAGATCAAGGATAGCTTATCTTATGAGGAGATTCCGGTTCAGATTCTTGATCGCCAAGTTCTCAAGTTGAGAACAAAAGAGGTAGCATCAGTCAAGGTCCTTTGTAGGAACCAATATGTTGAAGAAGCTACTTGGGAACTGAAGAGGATATGAAGAAGAGATATCCACATCTCTTTGAAACCGGAGAAAATGCAGAACAAGGTACTAATTTTCTTCTTAGTACTATCTAAATTATGAATGAGCATGTTCTTTGTTTGAAATTGCTTTTGGGATGTTTGAACTTGATGTTACCACCCTTAACTTAATAAGAGTAAATCTAATTCGAGGACGAATGTTCCCAAGGAGGAGATAATGTAGCATCTCGCAACTAGAAAGAACTAGAAGGAAGTTTAAAAATCTTGAAATAGTTACTTTTGGAAAGTATAGGGAAATCTGGAAATTTTAAGTAAGTTAAAGTGAGTTTTTGGTCAATTTGAAACGACCATAACTCCTAGATCAGGATGAGTTAGGTGTAGTTCCAGATATGGTTGGAAAGCTCTTGGAATGATCTTTCCAATGCCACTAAGTTTGCGCGATTCCGAGTTTGTATGAGTAAGTTATGCCCTTTGAAAGTTGGGCTGTTGGATTAAGAAAATGTCCAATCCAGATTTTTGAAGGGTAGTTTGGTCTTTTCCTTACCCAATTAATTAAATCCGTTTTTTATAAAATAATTGGGGTCAAAACTGAGGTAGTTCAGTTTAGCTTTTGAAAAACTCTAAGAACTCAAGAGAAAGGAGAAGAGGAAAAGCAAGATTCGCCAAGAACGATCGATTTTGGTTGCGGATTCGCCAAGGAGTTGACCCTACAAGGTATGTAAGTCTCTCATTGTAACACCCCTAAATACTAACCAAGAGTCGCATGTCGATACACCATTGCTTAATTACTACAGTATGTTTTACTCTCATTTTGGGAATTTGTAATGTTGTGATATTTGCTAGCTTGCTTAATATAAATTGTGATCGTAATTTAAGGGATTGTATTGGGGTGTTTACGTAATATTCTAATTAGAATTATTTATAACTTTAAAAGGAGGTGAGGGATATATATATATAGGTGTATATGTATGCATTTAGGGCAGCACACAATTATTTGGGCAGCACCTTTGAAGGACAGCTGTAAAGGGATAAACATCACTTTTGGTGACTATATTTTCACACCTCCTCTATAGTGAAATTCGTGTTCCTTAACTCTAAGAAACCTGGTGAACTCTTTCTAACCATATTACTCTTAAAATCACAAGAGAAAAACTTGGCCCTTTTGGCTGGAATTCGATACACACCCTTCTCTTTGGTAAGTGATGAAAGCTGTTTCTGAGCTGGGTAGTGTTTGGTATTTTAAGCTTATTTCGTTCTATAGAACTTCGTTTACAGTGAACACATATGATTTGGAAAGCTAATTCATAGAGCTGCAATTCTTATGTTTATGTAAAACTCTAATTTAGCTATTATAGATTCGAAATATGGGACGCAACATAGGACAAGTTCTGTCCAGATTTCAAAATTAGATATCCTGTATGATCAACTGTTAGTGTTTTGCTGATATCTTTTTGTACAAAATATATTTTGAGGTGATTTTTGATTGTTTGAAACCTTAAGGATGTACATACATCTTTCATAAAGAGTATACAGTCCAGTTTGCCATTTTCCTTTTAAAATATAAGTTGCGACATGAGGTACTAGGCTGGCCAAAATTTCTGTTTTGGGAGAATAGTCGTATTTGTACCGGCTAAGCTTACTTGTGATGATAATCCTGTTTTACATCAACATTATTGAGCTACTAGGAATTAAATAAGTTATTTAATTTTATTTTTAAAGGTTGTATATATACTCATGAACAAGTTGAGGACCTTGATACGTTGGTTGGTCTACGGTTTGAACTCTTGAAGTTGTGTTGGACTGTTTCTAAGCTAAGCACTAAGGTTTGTGTATAAACTTGTACTTGTACTCTTTTTACCTGCTGGTATATCTAAAAGTTTATCTTGGTACCTTGGTTACCTCTTGTCACTTGCATTGTCGTGTTGGTATCCTTTAAGACATTAAAGACACTTGTGTAACTCTCCCACTTGTATGGATTGTTTGATCACTTGACACTCTTGTTGGGACCTTGTCCTTCTTGTGGCTGTGACTTTGTCATTATTGGCATGCCTCTTGATTCGGATCATTTTCCATCTTGACTCTGGATTTTTAGTTCGTCTTAAGTTGTCCATTTTATGTACGAACTAGAAAGCCATTTTTAATATGGTTCTTGGTTCTCTTGATTATTGGGCTTGACCCTTCTTGATATAGGACGTCGTCCCTTCTTGATACCTGCTTGTGCTTGGTGTGACGACATGACGTATATATTGGGTGAGCCTTGTTGTTGAATCTCTTGGAAAATGGTGCTATGAGCGTTCTTGACATTTGAATCTTTAAATATCGAACTCGATACTCTTATTATATTGTTTACTTGATTTAGTGATTATGTTTCAATTGTGCTTCCCATGACTTGAGAAAGTTAGCTTGGTGAATCTGAGGACTCCGAACCTATAGTTTTTACACCACTAAGCTATATGCTTAGCTATAGTTGTTTCTATCGTAGGGAATGTTCGAGAGGATGCATGAAGCTAGATTTACTATTTGTTTTAAATATTTGTGTGAAGCATGAACCGGCTAATTTTGGTACTCAAAAGTTGGTAATATTCTTTTATATTATATTTAAGTGTGAGGATAAAATATACAGGAAAACTCGTAAGTTATTTGCTTAGATTGTTTTGGAAGGGTTCTTCTGCCATAAGAATAAATTTTACGCAATTTAAATTTTACATCAAAATAATGTGTAAATGGGCACGCTTCTTTTCTTTAACTATTTTTTTTTATGAACCTAATTCCTCTACTAGACTATAATCAATAGGCCCTTCGTTAATCTCTTAAATGCCGCAAGTATTAAATTAGATTTCTTTCTTAAATGGTAGTATCCTTCCGAAAGGGTCGCTACACTCATAGCGTTGGGTTCATTCACCCATGCACCAAACATGTTTCGTTCAATAGAATTCGTCATTAAAGAGTTTGAAAGTTGATGTTCTTGACATGAATTTTTTAATTTGAATGTTGTTCTTGAATTGGGATGAATTGAGATGTTTCTGAGTTCGTTACGTCGCATTATAGAGTCGTTTTGAGTTAGGTTCTTAGGTACATTGGCTGGGTATCTATATCTAAAAGTAATTTGAGAAAAAGAACCGAGGTTGGGTGAATTAGGGCTGGAAAATGAAGAAGAAATTTCGTCGGACGAAATTTGAGTGTGGAGGCGCGTCGCGCGACCTGTTTCCAAAATTGAAAAATTCAACTCCGCATCATGGAGCTGACACGAGGTGTTCTGCCTCAAAAAGACATTTTTTAGAACCAAAATTTAATTATGCCTCCGCGTCGCAGACCCACCTTCAAAACTTGATTTTTGGTCTTTTCTCATGTTTACTAAACAACATGAGATCTTTCGAAACACAAATCATAATACTTGAATCCATAATTCAATTCAAGGATCAGTTGAAAGTCAATTCAAGAGCAATTAAGATCAAAGTTAAGAGAAGTCGAGAGTCAAGTAAAAGAAGTTCATTTCAAGTTTTCCTAAGTCTTTTACATACGTTTTAACTATGTTTTAAGACTTAAGTTTTGAAGTTGAGTAAAGAGTAAAAGCAAAGTTCATTTTCTTTAAAATGATATATAGGAACTAAGTATTCCCAAGAGTAAATGTTTTCACATTTAAGATGAGAGGAAACTGAGATTTCCAAAAGAGTTTTGAACAACAAAAGGGAACATTGATTCCAAGAGAGCTTTTAAGCTAAGTTTGAGCAATTATCTAAAACCAGAGAAGAAATTGTTTTAAAAAACATATGAGCTAAGTATATTTTGGGAGTAGTATTGAGCACCGATATGGGGACGCGGGTTCATATTAACTCAAGCCCCCATAAACCATGTAACCATTATGGGCAGAAAAAAGATCATACTTTTTAGATGATTCCTTAGTGCTTTTTAGCATAGACTAGTGGATCCACATAATAGTTCAGGTTCTATACCGATGGCAAGGTATAGGACGGTCCTTGGCAACGTAAGGTAAAATGTTGTACCATCACTTAGGCTCATAGTGATGGTTGTCAATTAGAGAATCTCCCACAAAAGTTATAGTACTTTCTAAATGAGTAAAGTTAAGTTTGTTATTGCTTTATCTTTAACGAACTAAGATTGTTTTCAGTTGTTTTATAAGCTTTATATATATATATATCGCATGTGTTTTATTGCTTTATATTGAGTTGAGTATCCATGAGTTGAGAAGAGCCAAGGTAAGTGTTTCTTTCATAATCTCTTTCGAGCCTATGTTTGTTAGCATTCCAACTCGCATACTCGTACATTCAATGTACCGATGCCAGTTGGCCTGCATCGTATTATGATGCAGATGCAGGTAACTAGGATCAGCATCCAGCGCCTCATTGATCCAGCTTGAGCATTTAGAGTCTGTTGGTTAGCCTCCTTGCATTCCGTAGGACTCTTTTATTCGGTTTCTAGTTTAGTTCATTAGGATGTTGTGGGGTTTTTCCCAACATCCATCTCAGTTGTTTTAGAGGCTTCATAGACAATTAGTAGTTTAGTAGTCTTTGCATTATCATTCTTATGTTAAAGACTTGGGTTGCCACTTTTGGCCAAGTTGAATGTTTAACCTTTGAAACATTCTCAGTTATTTTATTATTCAGTTCAGTTTAGTTCATTGATCATTATAGATATGAATATTGTCTTCCACTGAGTTAAGTAAGCCAGGCCAAGGGTTCGCTTGGGGCCAACAATGGTCTTCGATTGCCAGCCACGTCCGGGTGTAGGCTCGGGGAGTGACTTCAGGTCAACGAGACATCAAATTCGTAGTTTGACGGTTCCATTGAGTCTGAAACATTGAATATATTTAATTTGCATATGTGGTTTATGTATACAGGGTTCTGAACGAATCCCGAGGGTCCTTTCAAAATTTTTTATGACTTGTCTTTTTTGCTGGTTTTTGGTTCTGGTGCATGACCATTTTGGTCATCACAATTGCGAGGTTCCCTCGTCGCGATCACATAACACTAATATGAGGTGCATCGCGATGGTCAACTTTAATGAATTGACTATTTTTACTCATCGCGATGTTGTTACTCTAGGTCGCGATGGTGATGAGCATTTGAAACCTGGGAAAAATGTTTTTCTAAAATTGGATTTTCAACCTCATTTCGCCATTTTTGAGTTTTGGAAGGTTTGGGATTGTGATTTGAACCAGGTTTTCGAGGAAAAACTTTTGGGTAACAATTCTTAATTCTAAATCTTCTATTACCCATTATTAATTATGGATTTAAGTGTTCAAATCAAGATTTTAAAATGAGAAATTTGGGGTTATCTTCAAGAACCCAAGAACTTAGCAAAATGGTGATTGCAAACGGATTTTGAGTCCCTTTTCGAAATGATTTTCACAAATGAGTTTCTATGGACTTGAGTAACATTTTCAAGTATTAGATTTTGGATTCAAACCTTTTTTTAGGAATTGAATTTTTGTGTTGATTGACCCATTTTTCAAAGAATTGAGTGGGTATTGTTGATTTCGGAAATTTATTGTGAATACTTGATTTTTATAGATGGTGTGGCTTGGAAAGTGATTCGAAAGGGTAAAACTCAACTCTTGGTGTGATTAATTGATTGATTTAAAGCAAGTGATCTCCTAAACCTTGTATTCTAGTAGAATTCATGTACTTCCTCCGTTGTTTGTGTGTTGGGAGTAATTGGGATGAGGTAAATTGTTTAATTGTCCATTTGATATATCTAAATGAATAAAAAGGGGTTGAAATGAAAAAAGACTATGTGATGAATGTGATGATGTGAATTGTCTCATTGTGATCCTTGTTAATTGATTGACGAAATGCTTGAAGCATGACTGTGGTCTTGGATTGTATGATTTGTCGTCTCTTCTATGTGGTGCGATATTGCTTGTGTACATTGATTGTTGAACACCGTGATGATTTATGATGCCGAGGTCTTTGCCGGCGAATGCTACTAAATCGAGGTCATTTCTGACAAGTGTTAATAAAGCCGATGGAAAATGGTTTCGACTAGTGATTTGATATAAAACCAATGAGAAATAGTCCCGACTAGTGATTTGATATTGTGCCGATGGGAAATGAATACGCCTAGTGATTTGATATAAAATCGATGAGAAATTGTTTCAAATAGTGATTTAATATAAAGTCAATGGGAAATGGTTCCGACTAGTAATATTGTGCTGATGTGAAATGGTTTAGGCAAGATATTGATTATTGTGATTTGATGTATTTGATGATTATGTGTGATTTGCTTGTTAATTGTGATTGATGTACTTGTTGCGTGTGACTAAACTACTTCACTTTGTGATTAACTTACTTGATTCGTTTGATTGTTGATTTGTGACTATTGAACTGTTAATATTGGGCATTTTGAGCTGTGTATTGTATTGTAGTATATATATGAACCTTTCTTCGTCGAAAATACTTGTAACACTTTGCCATTTGAAAAAAACTAGAATTAGAAAGAAACCATTTTTGGAAATAATCAAATTTGAAAATTTTGGCAAATCAAGCCAAGTGTAAGTTTTGCGTCAACTACAACCGACCATAATTGCTAGCACAAGATGAGTTAGGTGGGCTACAAGATACCATATGAAATGAGTTGAAATTATCTTTCCAACGCCATTGAGTTTGATCATTTTTGAGTTCGTATGAGAGATATGCCTATTTGAAGTCGGGCTGTCTGAATAAGGAAAGTCAACCGGATTTTAGAAGGGTATTTTGGTCTTCTCACTACCCAATTAAGTTAATTCATTTTTAGAGAAAATTGGGGTCTTGGATTGTATGATTTGTTGTCTCTTCCATGTGGTATGATATTGCTTGTGTGCATTGATTGTTGAACACAGTGATGAGACATGTGATGATTTATGATGCCGAGGCTTTGCCGGCGAGTGCTACTAAACCGAGGTCATTTTTGACAAGTATTTATAAAGCCGATGGGAAATGGTTCCAGCTAGTAATTTGATATAAAGTCGATGAAAAATAGTCTCGGCCAGTGATTTGATATTATGCTGATGAGAAATGGTTCCAGCTAGTGATTTGATATAAAACCTATGAGAAATTATTTCGGAAATTTATTTAATATAAAACCAATGGGAAATGGTTTCAACTAGTGATATAGTGCCGATGGAAAATGACTTCGGCAAGATATTGATTATTGTGACTTGATGCATTTGATGATTATGTGTGATTTGCTTGTTAATTGTGCTTGATGTACTTGTTGCGTGTGACTAAACTACTTCACTTTGAGATTGACTTACTTGATTCGTTTGATTGTTGATTTGTGACTATTGAAATGTGAATATTGGGAATTGTGAGCCGTATATTGTAGAATTGCTAGGCCAGACTGATTTGTGTGCATGTTGTAATTTGATGAGGTTCGGTTGGAGTGTAGAGATATTCCATTTCTCTCTAGATGTCTTATTTATTAGGTTGCTTGCTGCGTACCATGCTTGGTACTCACTCCTTGCTTCTATATTCATACTTTGTTAATCGCTCATGGTTCCACAACCCTAGTTATGAAAGTTAGCTACTCATTATCTCAAAAACACAATCAAAATTTATTAAAATAAATATGCTTGTATTAATCATAAAAAATTAAGAACAATAGCTAAACTATCTTTTATTAATCACGGATACAAATAAATAATAAAGGAGAAGAAAGAATAGACCACAATTCTCCTACCTCCACGGCTCTTCCGAAGTTCCTAAGCTAGATAAAAAATTATATT
This sequence comes from Solanum raphanifolium, assembly GCA_036250405.1. NCBI lineage: Eukaryota > Viridiplantae > Streptophyta > Magnoliopsida > Solanales > Solanaceae > Solanum > Solanum raphanifolium. The sequence goes on along the minus strand of JAJOOE010000485.1, from coordinate 6,920 downwards.
GTGTATTATTTCTTGGTTCTTGGCCTCCTCAAATAATTATTTCTATGTACTATTTATAGAGGTAAGAAACCCTAAATAAAATAATTGAGTCCAAACAAATTAAGAATCCAAAACTAAAAGGAATTGGATTTCTTTTATTTTCGCCACGTGAAAGGTACTGCCGCATCAATGAATTTGTGCCTATCTTGAGATTCTTACATGTGGCAGCAGAATTGCAATTGTGATTGCAATTTAACTTACGTATTACTTTATAAATTTTAATCAATTAAGTTGTCTGCTTGATTTCCTTCTTCAACCTTTCATCTTTAATTAGTTTTAGCTCCAAACTTCTTCATTTCTTCACTAATTTAATCCTACAAATAAAATATAATATTTAGCACAATTCATAAAATTTATGCTAAAAAAGGACAAATATAAATAATAAATGTGAGGCAAATAATAATTAAAAATATGTATTTTGACCTCACATCAACACCCCACACTTAAACTTTTGTTCGTTCTCGAGCAAACATTAAAATTCATCTAAAAAAAATCATACTAGCAATGTCATTACTTTGGTTTATACAAACAATTAGGCCATAGACCAATTTCAAAACATCAAGTAGACTTCTCAATCATTATGCAAGACATCCAAATAAACAACAAACCTCTAACCTCCTGTCACGACCCAACCCACCGGGCCGTGCGAGCACCCACTCTAATACCTAAGTAGGAGAACCCTCACATCTCAATTATGAAAACAGGCGGAAATTTAAGGAGACAGAGTAAAGAAATAATGTTAAGATTTCATAAATAACACTTTTAAAACACTTCCTTTGTTAAACTTGTAAAGTAATTTAACGACTCCCGGATCTAGTCTAAACATGTACAAGAGCTACTAAGAGTACAACTTGGATAATAATTTAAAAGACACAACTCCCACCATGCGGAAAGAATAACAGAAGCTGCAAGAGATTTTCTTCGTCTTCACCTAGTGAAACGACACAATTCCTGCATCCAGACTATGTCAAAAAAACATAGCAAGAGTAGTATCACTACAAAACATACGTACTGGTAGGCATCATAGGTCAACCCGATGCCCGCCACATAACATAAGAAATCAACAATCAAGATTATGCGACAAACCACTTGCTTCTCCACCTATCATCTCTCTTGGGTCACCTCCAATCATACCCACATCCTAACCACTAGCTTCCTTCTTAAATCAACCCCCTTACCAGATTCTTGATTATAGTCTACCATTCTAAACGCATAAGAATTTCCTAAGCACAACCACCCAATCAACAAACCGTACCCATCCTACTTTACTTACTGGCCACATTACCAACCATAAACGACCAACGATAAATTGCTATAGCATGAGTTCACTAATCTTCACCTTAACAGACTGATACAATACTTTACTCACAACCGTATTTCAAGCATATACATTAATGTCAACAATTGCACAAACAACTAATAAATCACATTTATATAGCACATCATTGGTCCTCTCATGGAACCCAATCCAATGATCCTCTCATGGAACCCACACTCAAACTGTTAGCTTGCCAGAACGTGGTAATCCGATCCCATTTTTATGCCGGAATAATCCCATAGTTGTTCCAAAACGTGGCCAACCGATCCAAGTTAGCTTATCGAAACATGGCAACCTGATCCCCAATCACACACCACAATCACAAACACAAGTACATCATCAAGATCACACAACAAGAGGTGATTCATGACATACAATTATTCAATTATCGTCATTTACGATTAGGGTGATCAATAATGCAACATTCAAATACATACATGCAATATAATGAAGCAATTACAAACATATATCACACCCACATGAAATTACAACCATCACCTACTAATTCCACAACCCATTCACCACATACCTGCACACAAATCAAGCTCGACCCTAGTTCATCATTAAGGTTTATTATTAGGGTTCACTCCTAATTCGCCATGATTTCTCAAGTTCATCAACTCCACAAATCGAATGTAGCATACATTCGTTAGTCAAATTCCACCTTGATTCCATGCCCTAGTTTTTCCACAATTTCATCCAAGGTAACAATTTCCAGAAATCCTTACAATTCACCAAGTTCTTCTTCTTTGGAAAAAATTCCCATTGCGTTAATTCTAGAATTTACTCAACAATTTACCCGGTGCGCGAAGTGTACCCATAACCCTACTATTGATTCACATACATTACATGGCAAGCAGAGATTTACAACTACTCAATGTATAAAACCTAGCCTACCTGGGCGCCAAGCAGTTGCACGAGGTTTTTAACTTCATTCCCATTTTTTTGGAATTGAAACATTGAATTTGGCCAAGAATTTGCAAGATTCCACCATCAACTTTCTAGAAAACTCCTTCTCCTTCTTTTCCAAGCTTAGAACAGCTTTATGAGGTTTCTAGGGTAATTTACGACTTATCTAGGTATTTTAGAAAGATGGAGAAAATAGTATTTTTCGTAATTTCATTCTGTCTCGCCTATCTTGCTGTAGCGGCAACTTACCCCGCTGCAGCGCCGCCACGCTAGCGACATTTAGCACGCTATAGCGGGACGGGATTCCAAATTTTCATGGATTTTTGCCTTTCCTAATTAACGACGGTTCGGGTCATTACAATAGATACCAATTTACCCCTCGTTCATCCCTGAATGACTAGTGCCAGTTCATCACATGTTCTCATTTCGAACACTCTAGACTACCGAAAAGGCCCAACATGGAACTACGAAAAAACATTGTGACCTTCTAATTAATTCGAATCCACGGGAATGTAAATACACTCCAGGTTAGGAGAGGTTAAAATTTTAATGCATGAAAAATACATGAAAAGGTACTATGCTCCCAAGCTAGGGGATATTCAACGAGTAACACACGAAGGTCAAATCAAGCCTCACAATTTCCAGGACCCTGCCCACTAGATTGGCAACACTTCAGCTGTAGCGGGAGATCGGGCAACAGTAAAGGGGGAAATATTCCTCCTTCCTCCCTTACTCAAACCCACTCCAAAACTCTCTCGATCACTCTTCTCCGAATCGTCAAACCTCAGGTAATTTCTTGTTCCCTTTCTCTCCTTACTTCATTGCTTGGATTTTAATAAATGCGTGCTAACTAACTGATCTAAATCGAACGGTTTTGGGTAGTTAATTGAAAATTGAACTAGGTTGCTAATTGTGTTAGAAAACGTAGCAGGTTACTTCCCTTACATCCCCAACTTTTACACAACGTCCTGGGTGTAAGGATTCCGTAAAAACATGGGTAAATTGATACAAAAATGGGTGGGGAAGTTGAAAGGTTTTCTTTACATAAACTCGAATTCAGACACTGATTAGGGGTTGTTTTGTTGAAATAAATGCTAATTCATGTTCTAGGATAGTTAAGAGACTCTGATCTGCTGAAATTCTAATGAAACAGAGATTTTGGGATGAAAAGATGCCATTTTTCGTGTCTAGTGTTCGTCCTTGTAGCGGGATTCTTGCCTTTGTAGTGGGATGTCCCAGACCAGTAGCTTAACACCCATGACCCAAAACTTCTCTCTTTTTGTCTAGTCTTCCCCAACTGGTCTATGTTGTTGTGACTTATCTTAAACTCCTTGCAGGCTCTCTAAATGGATGGACTCAACGACGAGAACTTAACTTTTGTCTGGCTTCCTGATGCCGCTAGTCGGGAGAGACACCACGACTATCGCAACACAGGATTCTGCTGCGAGAGGGCGTTCGTGTTACATAAGGTGGATGAGAAGGCTCCTGCCTTTTATGCTTGCCTAGTTGAGTTTGGGTCGTTACCACTGACTGAGGCTCCCCCAGATGCACGCTCTACTTGGGTGAGAGAGTTCTATGCCATCCTCCATACCATCTGCTTGGAGGACCTTTATCCAGTCATTCGCGCTCGGGAGTCGACATTCCTCTGAACGCCACTACTATCAATAAGGCACTAGAGGTGCCAGAGGTCCCAAACCATGCATTCGAGGACCGACTAAGGGAGATGGATCTGGGTTGGTTAAGAGACACTCTTGTCGAGCCTACGCATCAAGAGAAGATTTATTGGGCTACGGTAGAGGGCATTACAAGTGCTGACTGGTCACCAGATGCTAAGAGGTGGCTTCATTTGGTATCCAGGAGGATCCGCTCGTCGGGAAATTGTACCGACGTGACTTTTCCACGGTCCTAGGTGATGGCGTGTGCTATCAAGGGTATCCAGCTGAACGTGGGGGCACGAGTCATCTCAGAGTTGAAGATGTTCTATAGGGGTAATAAGAAGGCGTTCTTCCTTCCTGGTCTCATCACGGCTCTGTGCAAGCGGGCGGGAGTGCCGCTATTGGATGCTGACGAGGTACTTCCTATGGATCTCCCCTTCACCCCTTATTTATTCGATTAGGTTCTATTTCGAAGGGCAAGAAGAGGAGGACGAGAAAGGCTAGCAGCAGCAGGGTGACTGCAGGTTTCGATGACGAGGACCCATTCTCAGGTGCACGGGTTGAAGTGGATCTAGAGACAGTCCAGAAGAAAATAAGGAGCGCCTATGCATAATTTACTCTGGTACCACCCAACACTGCCCTGGAGGTCGAGATGCTCCGTCTCCAGTTGCGCCAGGAGAGGAGAAAGGTTCTGGTGAGGAATCGCCTAATGGGACGGATGTGGAAGACCATCAAGGCCATCTTTACTTGTGTGGCCCCAGGCAAGGAGATTCCCCTACTCGAGCCGCAGGACTACAAGGAGTTCTCGATGCTGAACGAGGCTTGGTCTTGGTTGGAACGCCCAGAGGACATGGGCTCTGATGTGGACACCACCTGAGAGCTCTTGATCACTTTCCCTTCGCCCTTATGGGGCTTGTAAAATTGAGACAACTAGTTTTTATCTTTCATTTCGACACTTTCTAATTTTTTTTTCGGCACATGGATGCTTGTTTTGGCTGAAACAACTCGACACCTAGGTAGGGTACACGATGTTCGATCCCTAACGCTGAAACAACTCGACACCACAGCCCACACATTTCCAGAATACACCCCGATATTCACACCGTTAATGATCATAGCTTATCTCAACGAATTTCACGACATTCAATGAATTACCACTACATACTCTACGATTCCCCCAACAATTTACGCAACATCAATTCCAGACATTTAACACTATGTCCTTATTCTTGTCATACGCATTCCTCATAACACCTCCACACACATTAGTTGTTTCACAGAACAAGGAGTACACAACAAGAGCTCATATTCATGATTAGTTCAACAACGAGGAGTTCACAGTCATAGTTAATTTAACCAACAAGAGTACACATTCACAAACATAATCACGCAGCACCACAATATTACCTTATGGGTAAGTTCGTCCCCTAGATGACCATTACTGTTCATCTATGCCTCATATGACCTTTACGGCCAGATACCAATTGGAACCTTCGCAGTTCCAATTAACTTGGCTTGTAGCCCTTTAGTCGTAATCACGATGTCTAATCTACCTTGCTGAGATACCAATTGGAATCGGCAGATACCAATTGGACTCAACTCATACCACAAGCGACACTTCACACGAAGGAGAGAATGAGTGGAATGACTTCCTAGAATGCTTCCTAGCTTCCTGAAGATTAGGTGTAGACATCAACACACCAATCCGCAGGAGTCTAGTCCATATATTGCTCTTGTACGGGGAAACCGGTAACCTAGGCTCTGATACCAATTTGTCATAACCCAACCCACCGGGCCATACAGGTACCCACTCTGACACCTAAGTAGGAGAACCCTCACACCTCAATAATGAAAACATGCGGAAATTTAAGGAGACAGAGTAAAGAAATAATGCTAAGATTTCATAAATAACACTTTTAAAACACTTCATTTATTAAACTTGTAAATTAATTTAACGACTCCCGGATCTAGTCTAAACAGGTACAAGAGCTACTAAGAGTACAACTTGGACAATAATTTAAAAGACACAACTCCCACCATGCGAAAAAAATAACAGAAGTTGCTGGAGATTTTCTTCGTCTTCACCTAGTGAAACTGCACAATTCCTGCATCGAGACTATGTCAAAAGACATAGCAAGAGTAGTATCAGTTCAAAACACACGTACAGGTAGGCATCATCGGTCAACCTGAAGCCCACCACATAACATAAGAAATCAACAGTCAAGATTATTATAACACCCCAGAAATTCTATGACTTAAGTTAGAGCCTCACCTTTTGAATAATGACTTAAAATAGTTAAAATGATGTTTATAAACCTAATCTAATGTAATTGACTTGGTTTGGAAGAGTGAAAGTCTAAACATCAAGAAACGACCATGACGTCCGGAAACTAGAGAAGAATGTGTTCTAGTGAGTCCTTAGGTTTTGGGTAGGTTTGGGAGTGTCGTATGATGGTATAATCTGGTGAAAAGGTTTAAAATAGGTAAATATATGTTCCCAGGGTCAAAACGTTCGAATACGACTCCTCGGGGCCACCCTAAGGGACCCCAAAAAAGATCCCAACCTTAGCCAAGCAAGCTGCCAAGGCAACTTGCCGATTGCACTTGGAGGGAATAGCTGCGTGTCGCGCACTTGTTCCACCAAGGAGCAAAATTCCAGTTCACGACGCGGTCGTGTCGCGGACTCTACTGTCTCGAAATTTAATTCCAAATATCTTTTGAGAATAGCTCCGCGTCGCGGACTTGTTCCGCGATGAAAATGCAGAAATTCAGAAATCTATTTTTACTTCATTAAAGAGTCCATTTAAGTGAGGGGTATTTAGGGTACTTTAGGGGACGTGTATATAATGATTTTTAAGTAAATTTACCTCACTTTTATCACTCAAACACAAAACCCCAAAAATCTAAACCTAAAGTTCCTCCTTCTCTCTACTCTCTCTCTCTTCTCAAGGACTCCATTGAAGAAGATTGGAACTTCAAGAAGAAGACCAACTCTCCAA